>JAXQQM020090991.1:0-36140 GCA_034641835.2 Pinus albicaulis | reverse complement strand
TTTAACCCTCACCAATGATCTTATGGTGACCATTTTCGCCCCTCACCAATGTAATTTTTTCTTGTAGTGCCGGCACGAGCCTGCACCTAGACCTACCTGTACCTGCAAAGAGCTGCATAGGGCAAGAAGTCCATCAGATTGAAGATCTGGCCAGCCAGTGGTTGTAATTCAATCCATTGTGTAATTAAGAAATATTTCAGTCTATTTGTGCCTTGTGGATTTAATTTATGTGTGAATGTATATCTTCTTTGCTTGAATAAGTTCTGTGTGAACATATGCATGCATCCTAATGGAGGATAATCGAAATCCGTGATAACTAAGAACCCGGTGATGGGATTAATGGTACTTTGTATACAGTTAGCAGGATCGATTGTAAATAATGTTGACACTGTTGATAGTGGAGTGATATAGTCGTGAGTATATTCCACGAACAGAGGCATGGATTTAATCCACGCATAAGCGATATTGGTGTTCATCATACGAGCACTGTATAACGAGGGGCGAAGGCACATTAGAACTACATTAATTTGAATAGGCAGAACCTGAGCGCAACGAAATGGAGTGTTGACAGAGTTTAACGGAACCTGGCGCGTCGAGGAAGCGGAACCGTGACCGGAGGAACAGTGAAAGCGGTTTAGAGCAACTGGTGGTTTTCATCTCACCACCTTTCGTCGGGAAAGCAGTATTTAAGAATCAGGAGTGATTCCACAGGAAGGGCGACACATGTCCCCGAGCGACTTTGGAAAACCGCCTCCACTGCGCGCCATCGCGCGTTATTGTTCACGCAAGTAGCCCGTGCGATATCCGTTGGATCAATTGGAGTGAGGCGACGTGATAAAAACCGTCGGATGTGGAAGGCTCGTTAGCGCTGGGGCCCAGTTCTAAACTATATTAATTGGAACCTTTTAAACTAAGGTTTGCGGGGTTTTAATATAAGTATGTCCGATGTCGCTGGTTGTTTAATTCTTCCAATGACTTTGGAGAAGGTCGAAATATACACATTGATATATCGTAGCGTGCGTATAATGTTTGAATTTGCGTAGTGGGGGCCATACGAATTGTGATTCAGGCGCGTAGTTAAAAGACCGAGGTTTTAATATGGGAGCCTTACTATTTGGGTTCAATATAAGATTCGTCTAAAGTATTCACTTATCAATTTCTATGAAATTGATAAGTAAATAAGAAAGAAGAAATTAAGCAGTGAGACTGCGAGATCTTGGCTTGGAGATTTATTTAATTGGCCAGACCAATAAAATAGAACAGAGACTGAAAGCCAGATTGGGGAGATGATTTGGAAAGAAATATTGGATGCATTTACACACAGAGGAGGTTGGGACCAAGAAAAACCGGGGCCATGGGTGGCCTCGCTGTCAGACTTGATGGTCAAATACCTCAAAATTTATGAGAAACATGCATTTGACAAACCAAACTTTTCTTTCAAGTTGTACAATAACATCATTGTCAACAACCAAGTAGAATTTGACTGACTGCGAGGTCCAAAGAGAGCGGTGGTGGAAGCAAATTTAAGGCTTTCAAAAAAGGTATCAACGATATGAGCATTATCCCCTAGCTGATCATCATTCTGGAATGCATCTAACAAAATTTTCTCCATGGAAGTCGTATCCCTTAAGTAATCATCCATACCAACCTCTATTTTATTGCCTCCATTGCCATCTTGTGAAGAACTACTATTGTTGTAGTCATTCCTAATTGGTGAATTTGGACATAGTGGGAATTGAATAGATGGTTGAATCAACAATTCTTGGTATCGTTCCTCTCCACGTTTTTATCTTAATTCAACATTTTCTCAATTTGGCATTATCATGGGGAGCAACGGAAGATGGTGGGTAGGTTGGTCATCATCACTAGAACCCTAATAATTTCAAAAAATATATTTAAATATGATTAGTACAAAATCGATGATATCAATTAGTAAGCACGCCAATGCATGATTAATTGGTTTGATGTTGAAATAATTACATTATACCAAACAATTATTATTACCATCATTGTCCCAGGATTGTGGCTAGAATATGGCATGTACAATTGGCAGGGCGAAGCGGCTGCCCATTTTCATCTACCAACCGTGCCTTTTGGTATGCTGCTCATAATAAGGGCTTCTAACATTTTGGAACTGTTTGAATATTTTGTGCATTTGAACTCGATTATGAATCTCCATGAACCTACAAATTTATATACATTAATTTTATTCAGCTGATTGACATGGATTAAAAAGAAAATTTCAAATAGATAATGAAAATATAAATAAAATCTAAAGTAATTACGTCTGGATATGGATAGGAAGAACTCCGCGATGGACTTTGAGAAATATTAATAAACAAGGTGGATTTTGAAGAATTGTCCATTTGATATCATTATGATATTTTCTCCTTACATTTCAACAAAATAAACAATAAATTTTGGTGTACATACCTAAAATTAATTTCGATGCATTAAAAAAGGACGTATTGTTATCGGTGCTAATGTATTGTTAATCGCATCGATGCAGTTTTATTAATGGACGCACTTGTGTTGTTAGTTAAAAAATACACCGAATATCGGGAAAAAAAGAGAAAATTTATTTTTTTGAAGTGAGAAAAAAATGGTAAATTGGAAAATGGGCGGAAAATGATTTTTGGAAATATAATTTCATAAAAAAAGTTCTTTAAATTATAAAAGTTATTCATTATTTCATTATTTTTGCAAAATTTTTCAGAGAGGGATTTTCATGAGAGACATACTTGGAGTAAGAGAGCACAAGAGCCCTATTCATAGAATCAGAATTTGAAACATCTACTGATTCACACAAAAACCCTGTAGTGTAGTAAAAGTGTTAAATTTTACTATAATAATTGTTTTTTTTACATTTTATGTTAGATTTAATACATGCATAGCAAATAATTTAAATTTTATTCTGCATTTTACTAATAAAATCATTTACAATCTCTATTCCTATTTACATTTAATTAAAAATAATAATATTAAAAAAAAAAAAATCATTCTTACATTGCCCTTTCTTATTCTTGTTTATGTGACTTCACAATTAGGGATTTTCATTTTAGATTTATAGGGTTTGTATTAATATATATAGGCGCATGACATCTAACCCGCGGGACCACTTGCAGAGTCATATCCCAATCCATGTCGGCCCTTGCATGATTTTTTTAAAAATATTTTTTTTCTCATCGGTGCGCACTATTTAAAATAACACACTGGTGTACGATTGTAGTATAGCAGACCAGGCGTGTACTAATGGAAAACATTGTTTCATAAAAATATTCTTTTATTAATTTATGTTTATGTTAATCAGTGCTCCAATATTAATATAACACATCGGGTCTCCTTATTGACAAAGAGCACCGTACAGTCTTCCTACTGTATTGGTGGTGTGTTTATAAAAACCTGTCACACCGCATTCGGTGCGTACATTGCAAAAGGCGCACTGTTTTCTTGATTTTTTATTTTTTACCTAAAAGGTATGTGATTTATTTATAAAATATATTACTTAATGGTACATGTTTCATAATTATAAGGAAATGATTCACCAGAGTTCAAGTAACAAAAATACTGATAGCACATCCATAAAAGAAAAAAATGCAAGTTCTTTGTAAATTCTTTACAAAAATTATTATTTTAGAACTATATGTAAGTTTAACTAATATGTATTTTTTAGTGTGTATCATGCAGAGCCACATAATGATGAAGCTTGATAATATTATTTCCGATCTAAGACCAGAAGAGTGTAAAATCTTGATGGAAAAATTGGAGGAGAAATTAGGTGAATGAAAAAATACTATCGATCAAATATGAGTTTCTTTTTTTAATTTTCATTAATAATATACTTAAAAATATTATATAACATGTTTCAAATAATATATTAATTCAGATATGTTTAATGTTGTACAGGGACCAACAATGAATAATATGAATGTTGTTGTAAGAAAAGAAAAAAAATAGAACATGCAAATGAAAATGAATTACTCCTTAGCTCATCTGGAGTGGTGTTGGATGCTAACGAAAGGGGGGAAAACTTCTTCAAAACTTTGAGTGATCTAGTGGAACGAATGGATAGACGTTCTTTCCACTTACAATTCAAAAATCAATCCAATGATTCTAAGAACCAAATTTTATTTAAACTCCAGGATGAGTTTCCACAGAATTTGTCAATGAGACATGTCATACTTTTAATAGAAAAAACGTACAAAAACAAAAAAGAAGGATTGAAAAAGTAATATTCCTTTAAATGTTTTTATATAATTATATGTACATATTACTACAAAGCAATCATTTATAAATATCACTTTTGTTATATTTACTTTTCATATATCAATATAGAAATTAAATAGTTTATTTTCGTGTTAAATTTTCAGGAAGATTATGAAAATCTCAAAGGATGCACGAGGTGATATAAAAAATATGCCAGTAGGAATGTCTAAAAAGGTGTACAAGGATATGGTCAAGAAATGGACATAATTGCATCCCACGAGGATTCATCTCAACAACAACGTCCTTCAAATGTAATATGTAATCATAGAATTTTCTGATTAGGTACAATAAATCAAAAATTTAGCATTAAATATTAATTTTCAAGTATTTCCTTGTAGAAAAGAAAAGAAAATGGAACCCATTTAGCACACAAAACAAGACCACAAGGAATAAAAGGGTTGATATCTATGTTTGTGAGTAATTATTACTTCCTTATAACAACTTAACTATATTTCATTTTTGGATATTTTAAGTTGTTTTACAACAATAATCATTGAATGTCTTCCAACAGGTGCTAACATGCAAAGAAGAACCATCAAAATAATTGATTGACATTGGGCTAAAAATGGGTTGTCAGTATATTTTGGCATTTCAGAAACTAATTGTGGAATTTGTAAGCATCTATCTTGTTTTACTTAGCTCTATCTATAAATAATAGAACAATTTTTTTTTATATTAAATCTATGATTTTTTATGGGGTATAAAACTTGCAAGAAACAAAGTATGGAATTGCGCCAACAAATGAATTGTTGAAATATGGCATGAAATTTGGTTTTTAAAGAATGTGTATAGTTCACGAGTCAATTATTTCTATGGTACATTTCTTTTCTATTTACATTGATGTATAATATTTAATATTGGAATTTTCATTATTCTCACCAATGTATATACACTCATTACAATTTATTTTTATGTTTTCTAGATGGAACTTGAAGAAGAAGAAACCAATCAACATAATGAACAAAACATTCCTCCAAATAACCTAAGTCATGGAACTAGCTCGAGTTGTGACAATAGTTCTAACGTAGAATGATGATCAATATGTTTGGATATCAAAGCAAGGTGTTGCATTTTTTGAAATATTTGTCTGAGAAATCAAACAGTTTGTTTAATGTAATGGACATAGTGTCTCAATTGAAATACAAAGGGATACCAATAACTGCCCCATTTTGTATGACAAAGAGTGTCTTATTCATATATATATAATAAAATATGTTTTAATTTATTCTATTGCATTCTCCATTGTCACTGTGAAATGTTACACCACTGATTAAATATTATAATGAAGAGATTCAAAATGTGATGATATGATATAACAAATTCATCCAAACATCACATTCAAATTCTCTAATAAAAATTTAAGTGATATCAATACTGTTAGATCAAAGACTTTTGTGATCCATAATGTAGATAAAAGAGCTTTCGGATCAATCACATCATAAGGAATTAGTCTCTCCACCTTGTTCTAAGGATGAACCACATTAGCTGGTTCGAAACATTGACCTAATTCCTTATGATGATATGAATACTATTATAAGATATGTGTCGACTTTTGATGAATAATGAATTTTAGAAATGACAATAATTGCACTATCACATGTCGATGTTTCTAAAAAATGGAAAATGAAAACTGGTGTGTGTTAGTTACTCCACACCAATCTATTTGTATGATACTGCACACTGGTGTGTTTCTACGACCTATGGGCACCGCACCAAATACCAATACCAATTAGAGTGCCTGGTGTGCTTTAACGACGACTACCACCTGGGCGGCCGGATAGGCATTGCATTCACCGGTATGGTTTATCTTTAACGCACCGGTGCATTTTTATAACTTAACGGCCCGATGTGTTTTAACACCTAAATGGCCCGGTGCATTTTTACACCTAATGGCGTCGATGCATGCACCTTCTATTGGTTAGGTGCTTCGTTGTGGGTGACACGCATCAGGGTGTTGTTAAATGCCCTGGGGCTTCTGAAATTTGTTTTCCATCCCGGTGCTTGGTATATTTACAGTATTGGTGTGTACAAGGTAAAATGCACTAGTGTGTTCACACATGATGCACACACCGATCAGAAAAACATTCGTAAAAACCTTTGGCTGCCTAGTTTTTTTTAGTTGTGTTGAATTTTCACTAGAAACTTCGTTAAAACCTCCATTACCAAAAATGGATGTTGTAGAAAATGTTCCTTTGAAAATTTTGGCCAATTTTATAACACCAAAAACCTCCTATATAACCTCCACTAGACGGTCTTTTCCTTGTAGTGACTGCAGCTAATCCTGCTCCAGATGCATCCATGCATACACGAAAGTACATGTCCATGTCGAGCATCTTTACTATTGGTATAGTTGTTAATCGTCATTTTATCTCATTTAATGCTCTCTCACACTCACTTATCCATTCAAACATAACCCCCTTCCTTTGGAGGTTTGTAATGGGACTGGATATCCGTGAGAATCCTTCTACAAATATTCAATAATATTCTGCCAATCCCATAAATTTGCGTACTTCTTTGATATTCTTAGGAGTACGCCAATATATTATAGTTTCAATATTATTGTGATCCACTGCAGTACCTTTCCCACTAATGGTATGGCCTAGATATTGAATTTCCTTCTCAAAGAAAGAACACTTAGTAAGTTTCCCGTATAGCTTATGTTATCTAAGGCATTGAAGTACCAATCTCAAGTGCTCTTGATGATCCTTCTCATTGCAGTAATAAATGAGGATGGAATCCAAGAACACTTAAACAAAACGATCCAGACATCTACGAAAAACATTATTTATCAAGTTCGTGAAGCCTTTTGGGGCCTTAGTCAAACCAAATGGCACAAAAATAAACTCATAGTGTCCATATCGTGTTTTGAATGTTGTCTTAGGTATGTACTCCTATTTGATTCTTACTTGATGGTAACCTGACCGTAAGTCTATCTTGGAAAATATAGAAGCTCCTTTTAGTTGGTCAAAAAGGTAATCTATGTGAGGCATGGGGTACCAATTTTGAATGGTTTCCTTATTTATATCTCGGTAATCAATACATAACCTAAGAGTTCCATATTTTTTCTTCACAAAGATCACTGGCGCACCCCAAGGTGATACACTGGGTCAGATGTATCCTTGATCAAGCAGTTCTTTAAGTTGTATACTCAACTCATTCAGATTTGGAACAATTGTTCGATAAGGTTTTTTGGATATGGTTTCTATTCCCAGTTTCAAGGAAATGGAAAAATCAATTTCTTGAACAAGAGGCAAGCCTGGTAGCTCTGGAAAAAAATACATCTACAAATTTAGAAAGTATCTAGTGCAACTTATCAGAGGACTTCCCGTTGGCACGAACCATCTTTGCTGCATAAATCTTGCATCCTTTCCTCATACACTTATTAACCTTATTGGTTGATATGAGGCGCAATGTAACATTATGTTTAATTCCATCAATTACTGCGGATTCTCCGTGGTCATTTTTGAAGAGAATCATTTTATTATAGCAATCCACTATAGCTTAATGAGATTCAAGCCAATCCATTCCTAAAATTAAGTCATAAGTCCCTAGATTCGTGCTATACAGGTTCATCTTGGTGTCACCTCCCCCAATGTTAATAGTGTAATCCATTACCAACAATCCTGCTAATTTTTGAGGGCCTGATGCCATTTCTACCATTCTAAATTTACTTTGCTCATGAGCTTCCAATCCACATCTAAGTAGAGTTGAAGGAGAAATAAAACTGTCAGTGGCACCTTGATCAATTAAAATAGATAGAGGAATGTTTTTTATCATACCTGTTGACACCACAACTATGGCTTGGTGCTCGGATTGGTGATGGTTTATGGCGGCATGAATTTGATGTGGGTTATATGGTCTTCCTCCATTTTCTTTATGTCCTTGTTGTTTAATCCTTTCTTGATACCTCAAACAATCCCTTTTATAATGTGTACCTCCACTTTCCCAACATTCTTCTTGACCTTGATTCTCACTTTGTCCCTATCCTTGGCCACAAAATCCTCTGCCCCCACCATTAGCTCTTCTCAAGTATGGTTGGCCCCTACGTCATTTGGAAGGCAACCCAAAAGTTGCACTAGCAATCTAGAAAACATTGTTTTGTCTTCCATGGAATCCATATGGGTGCCCCTTTGATCTATTTACCCTCATCGTGGATTGTTCCTTCCTCGTACTCCCATCAACCACCATTTTATTTTTCATATTGATCGTCCTCAAGAATTGTTTGGCTAAACTAGTGGTTGCTGCCATAGTGGTTGGTTTCCACATGGCAACTTCTGCTCAAACCAAAGGATCGAGCCCATGCAAGAATCTTTCAGTTTGACGTTTATCATCTGTCATATATTCCACATGATGGACCAATGTAGAATTTAGCTTCATAGTCTTTGATAGATCTACCATTCTGTTGCACTGCATGGAACTCCCTTATTTGTTGTTGTTTGTATTCCTGTGATTGGTACCTGGTTCTGAAGGCTTCCTCAAAAATTTCCCAAGTAACTTGCAATGGGGTGACGTGCATCTTTTTTTCTTCATTTACCCACCTTAATAAAGCTTCTCCTTTTAGTAGACTCATTTCTATTTGGGAATTTTCCCTTGAAGTATATGCATTAAAGCTAAGTGCTCGCTTGACACCAATAAACCATGCTTCTGCTTTTGAACCCCCATCTTGACCTATAAACTATGATAATTTGGATTCTTGAACTTCTTTCATAATATCGAGGTTTATTTGTCTAACTTCAGCATTGAACTGAGAATTTAAGTCTTTCCTCTATTTTTGTTCTAACTCCCCTCCTTGACGTCGATCATTTCTTTGACCTTGACCTTAGCTTATAACCCAATCCTCAAATATGTTTGTCATTTCGCCAAGGGAATGCAATATATCTTGTTTAGCTAGAGTTCCAATTTATGTGGTGGTAGGAGGTGGGGTTTCCACCTTAGGAGTGACGTGGGTTTGTTTTCGACGCTTAGGATTATGATTCCCATGTATTGAACCAAGTTTAAATTCCATATCACTTCTCATGCTACATTTATCCAATACAACATTACATAGCAAAATTCACTCTTACACAAAATAGCACACTCAAACAAGATAAATAACCATATAATCACAATGCTATTAGTTTAATTTAAACTTACAAAATTAAATAATAAACAAATATAATAAAATTTATCTATTTATAAACTTCATTAAACTATTATAAAATTTATTATATCATAAATTAAATTCACATATAAATTGTAAATTTACAAAATATACATATATCAAATTGTTTTATATCACTTTTTCAATTAATGTTTTATATAATTATAATAATATATAAACTATAAAATAAAACATTTAATTTTATTTACTTTTCAATTTCGATAAATAAACTATTTTCCTTATATAGATGAGTTGTGACTTCGAACATAAGAGTTGACTTGGCTATAGATGGGATAGACGAGAAATAGTGCTTATTGATAAATATTAGTATTTATTTATAATATTAATCAACTTTATAGATAAAACATTTTTTTAAGGAAAATAAATAAAAATTCATGTTCTTGGAAAAAGCATAGCATTTGGGTAAAGTCTGGTATAGTGGAAAAAATAAAAATAAAAAGAGGAATCCATTAATACAATAAAACATTAAACCTTTACTCTTCTTTTTGAATCTCAACAACCCTAAATGGACACAGTTAACTATACAAGCCCCATGTTTTATTTAAAATTTCGGAGATTTTACAAAACAACCAATTTTCGAGGAAACGAGATGAAAGGTGGCCATTGGCATATAAATTTTCCTTCACGTGGATAGTGGTTCGTGGATAGTGGTATGAACCATGATTTTATTTTATTTTAAAATTTTAAAATCCCTTTATAAAGGAAAAGGGTGGTGTTTTCTACTGAGGCAATAGAATAGTTTGGATGATAGTTTTTTTTGTTTGTTTGTTGGAATTTAGTTAAAAATATTTTTAAAAATCAGATAATTGAAGTGTTTAAATTACATTTGTGATAGTAGAAATAGATTCAACATCATGAAAAACTTTTAAGACACCTAAAATACTGAAATTTAACAATTATAACTCAAATTTTCAAAAATCTTTACCAAAATTTTTCATACTCTTACTAGAATTTCTAAATTATTTTGTAAATTTTTTAAATTACATAAAAATAAAAAAATAAAATATTAATTCATAAATAAACATGATAAAATATTAATTAAAATATTGGTTTATAAAAAGTGAAAAAAGCCTCTCCCTTTTTCTCATGGGAATAATGATTTGGAATAAAGACTTATCAGAATAATGATTTAAAATTTTGATAATGAGAAAAACAGTTTGATTGCTCGCATGAGATTTATATCATTTCACTAAGATAAAGAATGAGCATATGTTGAGGTGACTGCATAATATGCAAGAACTTTTCTTTCCAAAATCTATGTTGAGGTGACTTGTGCATGATAGCCAAGATATTTTCTTTCTAAAAATTACATATGGTATTAGTACATATGGTTTCTGGTATTATTACATGTGGTTTAACCTTTTATTCAACTTTTTATTTTCGGTTGAATCTTTTATTTTTATTTTTATTTTTTTATATATATAAAAATTTCCACACAATTATATGTCATAATTAAGTAGATTCTAAGCATTAAATTAATTATATCTTTTAATTCACAATTTCAGTAATATCTAAAAATGAATATCATGAACAATTTATTAATTTTATAATTAAATAAAAAAAACAGATAATAATAATTTATATATATATATATATATATATAGTTTAATAAGGCAAGAAAATTTGGTTATATTTATTTAATGAGTCAAAAAATCATTAATATTTTTAACAAGGTTAATAATTAATTTCCATATAGATTTTAACAAAAAATTGTATGTGAAGGTTTATAAGTTTTGGGGTTACAATCAAGGCTCTGATATCATATGTAACAACCCTGATTTAAATATACACATAATTACATCAATTTATATGATTTGTGATCAACATACAAAATATTAACAAGTTAGCATCGAAATTTCAGAAATCCGAGCAGAGACAAATTACCTGTAATGACAATATTCCTTACTTGAGGCTCCAAAGTTGAACGTTATTTGAATTCTAGTAACCACAACAAATATTTTTGGGATGACTCTCCAGACAATCATAGGCTCAGCTACACACAATATTTCTATGATTGGCCACTCTCGAGCCCTCAATCAATGACTACTTCCTGAGAATTATCTATCTCACAACATTTTTCTCACAAGATAATGGATGAAATAATAATGAATCTTATCTTCCTCGTCGTCCATTAAATAGATCAAACAATGGAAAGGGGACCCCATACACACATTACATTTGTCAACACGCAATTTTTTTTTCTTTATTTTAAGTTTTACTTAATTTAATGTTTCCCTTAACTTAACTCTTTCTTATTTTATTCATTCTTTTTTCTTAGCTTTACTTATTTTTTACTATTTTTATAGTTTTCTTAGTTTAACCCTTTCTTATTTTATTCCTTTTTAATTTTTGTTAGCTTCACTTATTTTTACTATTTTTATACTTTAGTTTTATATATTTTTCTTTAGAACTCCAATTCATTATTTACTATCTTATTTATTTATTATTATTATTCTCTACATTATTGATTATGCATTTACTATTATTGACTTATTATTTATTTAATATTTATTTTAATATTATATTATATTACATTATTTATTACTTATTATTTTATTATTATTATGGGACATTATAATTAGATTGCAAGAAATATCTAATCATACCATAAACAACATGATTTCATAGATAGAAATAAGGTAGATAAGGAAACCAAATTATCATTCATGCATAATAGCAATACAATAGACAAATATACATTCAAGTGTGTAGAACTATCCTCCAATCCCTTAACTAACTCACAAACTGGGTTAATTCATGAAGCGGAGACCTAATCTAGTGATATTTCTGCAACATCACAAGGTTTTCTTACTATTATCTTCTTTTCCCTTCCACTCCTGAGAGGGTTGCATCATATAGGCCATTCCTAAATTTGGGAGGATGTATCTAGACACCTAATACGAAGAGAAGTTAGACTTGATAGCATCTAAATTGGATACATACAAGTCATAGATATACCTGATGGAATGTAAACTAAGCAATTACAAGTCATGTATTATTTTCCTTCTCAATTATGAGTTTTTATCAATTATTAAATCTTTATTATTTCATAATTATTAAATCATTATTATTTCATAATTATTAAATCATTATTACTTCATAATTATGATGTTAGGTCCCTATATTACTAGTCTAGTCCCATATTGTTGTTAGTGCAGCCCCCTTATTGTTATTGGTGTACCCCTGTAGTCCCAGTATTATTATTTTTGTTCCCCATAAAAGCCCACTATTGTTATTATTGTGCCCTTACATTATTATTGTTAGGTTGGCTAGCATTATATTGTGACCCATGGACTCTTATATATAGAAAGGAGGTTCTGTCATTTGTACCATCCAATAATTGTTCATTTATGTAATGTAAAGGAGGTTGCCTCCTCGAAGAGGCTGATTTCTAAGACGTTGATCTCTCTTTTCTTCAATTTTGTGAGTTATCTTCTTAAAATTTGGTATCAAAGCTTTGGATTCTAGGGTTTTGCTGCTTCAAATAGGTCATCGTGGAATTTTGTCTATAAATTTTTTTCTACGAAGTTTCAAAACCTAAAAAAAACCCATTTACAAAGAATTCATGAGGAACTTTGTGTAAAAAATTCAGATATTTGTTCGCAATATTTTCAGAGATATGATCTGTGAAAATTAGGGTTTTTGCAGGCTCCCAAAAATCATCTCAAAGAGGTGACCTTGGGAAAATCGTCATAACTCTCTCTAAGTATCAGATTGGAATTCTGCAAAAATTGGCCAAAATTACACGGAATGTAGTTTCCTATGTATCGATTTCAGAGGTGAAGGATGAAATAGTGAAATGTGGAATGTCGTACAAGTTCGCTCTATTGAACGAGTCCATAATTATGTCATTTTAGGAGATTGGGCGTAATGTTGTCTTGAAGAACCAAAATCAAGTCGGACATGTGGTAATGGAAGGAAGATTCAGAAGGCTAATAAAGGACCGACGATAAAATATTGGGGATCCAAAATTACAGAGATACGTCAGTTTCACTATCGAGCTCATCAAAAGAAAGAAAAATGTGTGTATTTTTTTTTGTTAATTGCATATGTCTTATTTGAAAAATTAGTTTGAAGTGATTCCAAGGGCATATTGAAGCAAAGATATTAGTCTTGGGTTATAAAATGCTCCCTAAAAAATAATTCAACACCCATTAAGCCCTCAGAAGGCTATATTATGACTCATGAAGAGGAATAAGTGCAACATGATATATCAAAATTACAAGACTAAGTGCAACAAATTTCACTCTCGTAAAGAGTAACAAAAACTAAAATGGAAGCTAAGATATATGGTTTGAAGAAAGGTGTGGAAGCTAAAGTGGATTGTTAGAAGAAAGGAGTGGAAGCTAAGATGGATGGTTTGAAGAATGACATGGAAACTAATATGGATGGCATGGAAGCTAAGATTGATGAAAAAATGAAAGGTAGCATGGAAGACATGAACAATGATCTAAAAGCAGACATGGAAGGTTTGAAGGAAGGTTTGAAAAAATTGATACAATAAATTATTCCTAATGGAAAAAAGGTAGTAGAGGAAACTCATGATGCGTACAAAATAAAATTTAATCGTGATTTCATAAACTCTAATGTTGGATTGAAGACCCGCCATATTCCAAAGATCAATATGAGGAAGTTTGATGGCAAGGATCCCGTAACATAGATACTATAGATGGAGCAATATTTTGATCTCCATAACGTGCAAAAAACACAAAATGTACACATTGCAACCTTTTATTAAAAATAAATACATTTCTATGGTATCGATGGCTTTTCTCTAGTAAACAAATTGTCACTTGGTCAAATTTTGTGGAGAAAATGATAGCACATTATGAGGATACAAATAGAAATACCTTCTTTATCCAATTTATAAATCTCAAACAAAAGGGTTCAATGGTGGAGCACATTGAGGACTTCCAAAAATTGAATATAAGGGTAACTGATATTCCAAAGGAAAACTGGATTGATTTCTTCATAGGGACTTTAAAGGAAAACATCCAAAACATGAGGTTCGTCTTTGGGAACTTGATTCATTAGAGAAGGCATTAAGTTTGGCAAGAAAAATTGAAAGTAAAATTGTGGCAACAAGGAAGCCTACCACTTACATCTATAAAGATGGAAGTGTTTCTACTCCTAGACTTCAATAAAATACAAGGTTGACACCACAATAATTGGAAGAAAAACGATCAAAAGGGCTTTGTTACATTTGTGATAGCAAATACACTAAATTTCCTAAGCGTGATGAGAATAAATTATTTTACAAGGACTGTGAAGAGGAGGAAGAAAATGAACAAGAAAATTCAAAAGAAGAGGATATACACTAGGAACCAACCCTAGAGAAAGAAGAAATAAGTCCAAACGTATCTTGTAATTCATTGGTAGGAATTACCACTCCTCAAACTCTCAAGATAGAAGGACATATCAATAAGAAAAATGTACTAGTGTTGATTGATTTGGGTAGTACCCATAATTTTATTCATTGTAAGGTAGCCAAGGAATTGAATTGCTTCATATACCCAACACAAGAGTGTTAATTGATGGTTGCAAATGGAGGAATTATAAATTGCTCTGGAAAGTGCCATAATATCAAGCTAACCATGGAGGATTATGTATTGAATATTCCAATGCTTTCCATTCCAATGGGAGGTTCTGATGTTGTACTAGGAGTACAATGGTTACAATATTTGGAGAAGGTAGCATTTAATTTTCAAGAACTTTTCTTGAATTTTTTTTTGGAAGGAAAGGAAGTTGAATTATGGGGTATCACAGGAAATTCAGAATAGATAATAAGCTCTAATGTCTTGACAAAGCTTCTGAAGAAAGAAAAACGATGTGTAATTGCACAATTATGCTCACTAGAAGTTCCAACGTCAAAATAATTTATTTCGCCAGATCTTAAAAAAGTATTGGACAATCATTCCAAGGTGTTTGAAACTTCTAAAGGACTCCCACCTATTTGTGATCCTGATCATGCTATTCATTTGATTCCAGGAACTTTTCCTCCAGACATCAGGTCTTACATATATCCTTATGTCCAAAAGAGCGAAATTGAACATATGATTGCAAAAATGTTAGAGGTTGGTATAATTCAACCTAGTCAAAGTTTTTTCTCTGCTCAAGTAGTATTTGTGCATAAGAAGGATGGATCATGGTGCATATGTCTGGATTATAGGGAGCTCAATAAGCTCATTATTAAAGATAAATTTTTCATTCTTGTGATTGATGAATGATTGGATGAATTACATGGAGAAATTTATTTTACCAAGTTGGATCTTCATTTAGGATATCATCATATTAGAATGAAGAATGAAGATATCCCAAAAAAAACATGTTGAACTCATGAGGGTCATTATGAAGTTTTTCTCATGCCTTTTGGCCTTACCAATGCAACTTCTACATTTAAAGGTTTGATGAAGTCCATTCTAAAACCCTTCCTTATAAAATTTGTGTTAGTGTTTTTTGATGATATACTAATCTACAATAGGTCTTGGAAGGATCATGTTCAACATGTTGATAGGGTGCTCAAACTATTGGAGGAGAAACAATTATATGAAAAAACATCCAAATGTTTCTTTTGAGTACAAGAGGTGGAATGTGTGGGTCATATTGTATATCAGGAGGGTGTTAAGGTAGACCCTAATAGAATTAAAGCCATTAAGGAATGGAAATTCCCCGCAACCATAAAGCATTTGCCAGGATTTCTTGGGTTAACAGGGTATTATCACAAGTTTGTTAATAATTATGGAAGAATATTAGCACCTCTAACAACATTATTGAAGAAATATGCATTTTCATGGACTCGCGAAGCAACTAAGGCCTTTGAACATCTTAAAGAGGCAATGTGATAAGCACTGTTCTTAGCTATGCCACACTTCACAAAAACCTTTATTGTAGAATGTGATGCCTTGGGAAATGGAATTGGTGTTGTTTTAATACAAGAATGAAGACCCATTGATTTTGAAATTTGTCCAATCAAAGGAAAGTATTTACAAAAATATATTTATGAGAAGAAATGTTGGCAACTACACGCACTAAATAAATGGCGACCTTACCTAATGGAAAGACACTTCAAGGTAAAAATGATCATGATAGTATTAAAGAATTTTTGGAACAAATACTATTGATCCAAATGGAAAATGGCATCAACCCATGGTATTCATCTACCCATGTTATCCATCCACCCATGGAATTTACTCATGGTATTGTAGATGGCATCGACCCATGGTATTCATCCACCCATGATATTTATTCGCCCATGGTATTGTAAGTGAACCATGGTATGTATCCACCCATGGTATTCATCCACACATGGGATTTACCCATGGTATTATAAGTGGTATATACCCATGGTATTGGCCTATGGTATCTACACATAGTATTGTAACTCAAAAAAGGCCATAAATAACAAGTCTCACTTTGTAAAAGGACATATTTGTCCACCACAATGTAGCTTCTACATTTATTCTCTGTTTTAATAAAACAAGTTTCTTTGTGGTTTTATTTGTGTTGTGTTCTCTTCTTTTTTTTCTGGAATTCTAATTTCGCAGATCTTGTTATATCCATTTCAAATTTTTAGATCTTGGGGGCCTCCCCCCAAGATCCGTATCACTGGTATCAGATTCAGGTTATGCCTCCATGGGAATGAGGTTTTGAAACATATTTCAGTTTCATTTTTTTGCAGCAATCTTCAGCGAAATCCATGATTTTTTTTGGGCGGCGAGTTTTCAGATCAGATATGAAACTTTTGGTGAAAAAATTTACAAAATAAAAAGACCATATCTAGATTTCTTGCGAAAAAATACTCAAATTCAAAAAAAAAAACGGCCAAATTGGAGTTCAGATGAGGGAGATATCGCTGATTCAAAATCAGCAATGTTGAAGCAATTTTTCTGACGACAATTCATGGACAGCGACTCTCCTATCATTTTTCGAAATTTTTAGTGAAAAATTTCAAAAAAAATGGATATAGATCCGAGTTCCTCTTGAAAAATCACCCAATTTAAAAAAAAAAAATTGGTCGAATTAGAGTCCGGATGTGGGCGTTATCGTTGATTTAAAATCAACTATTTTTTCAGAAATTTTGTGACGGTGAGACAATTCCAAAGTGAATATGGGAGTATAGAATCTCTAGATAGTGGTTTCAAACACATGAGAAGATGAAGAATGATCATTCCATTTCCAAAAACGGGTTATATTAAATATTCTAAGTTATATTGACCGAGTTATGCTCATTTTAAATCTGGAGTAGCATTCGAAGCAGGTTCCCTTTGGAGATGTGCCCTACCACCCCGCTTTAGTAGGCACTTGCTTCACATTCATCAGTTTCATCATAGCAACATTCAGCTTGGGTTATTTGGAGATGTGCCTTCCCACCCCAAGCTATGTAGCAACATGCTACTTCATCAACAATCAACATCACGGTTATGGGTCAACCGCACAAAATCTTTTTCATCGAAGTCCATTTGCTAGGCCGCACACTGTTAGTCACACAATTGGTCACAATAATTACAGGGTATCTCTATCCTTAGATCTTTGTTTTTCATGGTTTTGGTTCATCCACAAACCCACACTTCATCGAAGTCCATTTGCTAGGCCGCACACTGTCAATATCACAGTTGGTCACAAGCATTACAAGGTATCTCTATCCTCGAATCTTCGTTCATCACGGTTATGGGTTAACTACACAAAACCCTTCTCTTCAGTGGCTCTTCATATTCAACAAAGGCTTCTCAGGAGGGAACTTCACGCAATGGAGACCATTGCTTCTTAAGGAGGGAGGAATGATCCAAATGGAAAATGGCATCAACCCATGGTATTCATCTACCCATGTTATCCATCCACCCATGGAATTTACCCATGGTATTGTAAATGGCATCGACTCATGGTATTCATCCACCCATGATATTTATTCGCCCATGGTATTGTAAGTGACCCATGGTATGTATCCACCCATGGTATTCATCCACACATGGGATTTACCCATGGTATTATAAGTGGTATCTACCCATGGTATTGGCCTATGGTATCTACACATTGTATTGTAACTCAAAAAAGGCTATAAATAACAAGCCTCAGTTTGTAAAAGCACATATTTTTCCACCACAATGTAGCTTCTACATTTATTCTCTGTTTTAATAAAACAAGTTTCTTTGTGGTTTTATTTGCGTTGTGTTCTCTCTCTTCTTTTTTTTCTGGCATTCTAATTTTGCAGATCTTGTTAGATCCATTTCAAATTTTTTTATATCTTGGGGGCCTCCCCCCAAGATCCGGATCAACTATCTTCAGAAGAGCAGCAAAAATGGGTCACAAAGATGTTGAGTTATGACTTAGAAATCATCTACAAAAAAGGGAAGATAAATGTTATTGCATATGTACACTCAAGAAAGGATGAGGAGGTGGAAGCATTTCTTTGTGCATTTTTATTATCCAACCAGATTGGATAAACGAATCAAGGGAGGAATGGAAGAATAATGAATAAGTGTGGAAACTCATTCAAAATTTGCAGCAAGATCCTAGTACATCTGATACATTTAGTTGGAAAAATGATTCCTTATGGTACAAAGATCGCTTATATATTTATAAGAATTCCCAACTAAAAGAAACAATTATTTTTGAATTTCACACCTCTCCCTTAGGAGGGCACTCAGGGTTTTTAAAAACTTACCACGGGGTGAAGAAATAATTTTTTTGGGATGGCCTTAAATTTGATATTCAGAAGTTTATGGTGGAATGTTTGGTTTGCCAGCAAAATAAAGTAGAGACAATTAAGACCCCTCGTCTGCTAAAAACTTTATCCATTCCAAGTTAACGTTAGGACGGGGTTTCAATGGATTTTATCACAGATTTACCTAAGTCCAAAGGAAAGAGTGTCATCATGGTGGTAGTTGATAGACTTACCAAGTATTCACACTTTTATGCATTATATCATCCATTTAAAGCAAGTAAATTTGCTACTTGTTAAACACCATGTTAAGGCACACACATGGTGTATGAGAAGGATAAAAACACACACACAAGAGACTCAACACAATGAAAGATAAGCGTGATACTTTCTTATTTTCCATTATATAAAGATGTACATTTATAGTACAATGGTGTGACTCTTGGTTTCATATTCCAAGGTCACTTGGACTCCATTGTGACTTTTCACATTCCACACCTACCCATGTAGGATTAGGTGTTCCAACATCCCCCCTTAATCCGAAAGGGTATATGTGAGTCCAAGAAAAGAGTTGTAATACAAATCTGCAAAGTATACATGGCAGCACTTGGGCTGAATCAACTCTCTGAAATGTTGGAAAAAGAGGTGGTTTTAGGATGACCACAAACACTGGAACGCAAAACTTGTTGCAGTTCCCGGAACTCTTCCAAAACTGGCAAGAAGCTGAAGGCTTCTGCTAGAGGAATTTTCCCTCATAAAAAAGGGAGACCTTCAACCTAAAAGAAGGGAGGTCTACTACCTGTGATGGTTTTAGGATTACCAACAACTCTGGAATGCTTTGAAGCATTTCCTGGAACTCAACCAAAGCTGGCAAGAAGCTGAAGGCTGCTAAGCTGAAGGATTCTGCTAGAGGAAGTGTTCCTCATATATGAAAGGGAGACCTTCAACCTAAATGAAGGGAGGTCTACTACCTGTGATGGTTTTAGGTTATCCACCAACCAAAGATGAGGGTTTAAGGTTTTCCACCAACCGAAGGCATGCTCATGGGCATTCGTGTCTCTGGCTACATCTCTGAATCTGGAATGAAGAATTGTGGCTCAGGCTCACTTGAACTGCTAGCTACAACTCTGAACATGGAATGAGAGATTGTGGCTCAGGCTCGCTTGATCTGTCGTCGAAGCTTGTACATGACCACCATTTTTCCCCTTGTCAGGGACAAGGTGAGATGATGGCAAAAACTCAACTGCAAGTTTGTTCAATATCCGTGAACATGTTCTCACATGCGACTTAAACATCTTCTTGGCTGCTGATGCCCATTGCCAAGAAGCGATCCATCCAAGATGAATCTTGGTTCTTGCAAGAGGCTTGTGTCAGAAGCATCTGTCTAAATAATGGGTGTGCCGACCACAGTGATTGCATGGATGAAGATCAAAACAATGATCTTTCATATGGCCAACTCGATCACAGTGTTGGCATTTCTCAATCTGATGTTGTTGTGGAACAGGATCTGGAACAGCTGCAGGTGAACTATCATACATGAATCCGGCACTCTGAAATATGATGGGCTTGGTGTAGTCTGGAATATGAAAGGACACATGCTTGTCATATCCAAGACCAGTGCGGTGCTTGTTGTGGACAAGCTCTTCCCAAGGTCCGATGATGGGCTTGAGAAGTGCAGGCTGAACTACTGCATCTGCATGTACATCTGCTCTTGAACAAGGAACTGAATGTGGATCATCTGCAACTTTGTCTTATTTCTTATGATGAGAGTCCTTCTCAATCTTCTGAACAGAAACAGGTTCAGAATGGTGAGTCTTTCGCTGAAGTTCGTCTTGTTGGAGCTGAGATTCCAACTGCAAAAACTCAATATTTTCTTGTGCATCTTGCAAACAATTTTGAATGTTACAAAGAGCATCCTTGCTCATTTTTATCATGTCATCAACATTTGAATGAATGAGGTTATTCAACAACTCTAATGCCTCATTGATTTTAGCCATTTTCAACAACTTAGGCTCAAAAAATGAAAGGGTGTCGGCTACAACCGAAAATGCACCCGTTTACAATGTGATTCAACAAGAAATACAAATGACTCCAAAGAATTTCCAACTATGGAAATCTCAAAGTACAAAATCTGCTCCTCAAATGATGGAGGGCAATCAACAAATTTTCAACTCAAATACACTTCAAGTCTTGAATGAAGATGCAAATCAATGTTACTTCAATACAATATTTCTGCAAAATATGTGCAGCTGAAAACACTATGCAGCTGAATTTTCCTTCAAAGAGTTTTTTTGAATGATAGCAGACTTGTCTTCAAATGTAAATTTCTTCAAAAAATCACCCTTCAAATCAATGCCACAAATCACAATGTAAATCTGCAAATTTCTCTATATATTCAGTCTATCTGCTCTTCATATGCCATTTTCTTCATTTCATTTTTGCTGTTCTTATTCTCTAATTCCTCTCTCTCTCTGCTGTTTATTTTTTTAATTAATTAAAAAAATTTAAATAGGGAGGGAATTTAATAAATTAAAAAGGGATGGGGAGAGAGAAAACTAAAGGAAATGTTAAAAAAAGGTTAAAAAAAAGGGAAGGAATTAAAATGGGAGGGAAGGGGATTAGTTAAAAAGAGGGGGAATTTAAAAAAGATGGGAAATTTATTTGGATGGGAAGAGGCTTATATTAAAATAAATTTAAAAAGAGACGGAAGGAAATTTTAAAAAAGGAAGCATGGAAATGTTTTAAAAAATTTAAAAGTTGAATTAAATTTATAAAAAATGTGATTAAAAAAAAAGAGAGAGTCGTATTGTGGAGAGGGGTCTGCCGTGGGTGGAGATGAGTGTTGTGAGGCGGAGTTAAGAGGAGAGGCAGAGTTGCAGTGCGCACGGGGGAGGGTTGAGAGGTAAGGGGGTGGGTTGATGGAGCGGTTTTTAGGAGGTGTGTGAGCCGTTGGTAAGAGGATGCAGTCCGAATGGAATGGTAGAGTGACGGTTTAGATGCTTATATTATAGTGAGAATATGCAGGTGGCGGGGTTGGAATCGTGAGGTGTTGGGGAGCACTCCGTGAGGGTGAGTTTGAAAATAGGGAGTGCGTATGGCGTGTAATGGGGACGGCAGGGAGAGCCGTAGGGTGGAATGGGGGCCGAAAGGCCAAGTTGCAGGGTGGTTTTTTTTTTTTTTTTTTTTTTAAATATAACAGCAGAGACAGATTTGAGACTTTAAAACAGAAGCAGATTTTTCTTTTGAATACACAGCAAAATGGAAAAAATGTAGAAATGAGGGCAGCAGTACAAATTTCAAGTACTGAAATACAACAGCAGATTGCCAATAAAACCCAGAAATTTTTCTAATAGCCCAGCAGCAGAAGAATATTTTCCAGTAGTAGAAAAATCCAGAATTGCAGAAAATTTCAATGGAAAAGCTCAGAAATTTTACTTGAAAACCAAAAAAATTTCTTCAAAACCCCACTTTGAACAGTATTCCAGCAGCTCTTCAAAAGCAGAATTAAAGGCAAACAATGCAGAGAAAAGATCAGAATTTAGAAAACCGTCAGATGTGCTTCTTCAACACCACTGATGCTCTTGTTCAAAGTCAATTTCTGAATGCTGCCAATTTCTGAATGCTGCTCCTTCTCCAAAACCACTTTCTGAATGCGGCAAAATGTCTCCTACAGAAACTCTGAGTGCTGCAAAAATGTCTAGAGTTTTTGCAGATATGCTCAGGCCATAAACACAAATGGCTCACTCAATTTGGAGCAGGGCCAACAATCGCCCGCTCTGATACCATGTTAAACACCATTTTAAGGCACACACATGGTGTATGAGAAGGATAAACACACACACACAAGAGACTCAACACAATGAAAGATAAGCGTGAGACTTTCTTATTTTCCATTATACAAATATGTACATTTATAGTACAATGGTGTGACTCTTGGTTTCATATTCCAAGGTCACTTGGACTCCATTGTGACTTTTCGCATTCCACACCTACCCATGTAGGATTAGGTGTTCCAACACTACTGCATTTATGGAAACAATTCAAAAGCTACATGGAAACCCAAATATTATTGTAAGCGACATAGATGCCATTTTCATTGGAAAATTTTGGAAGGAATTATTTTTTTGTTTGGGTACTCAACTAGCTCATAACTCATCTTACCATCCTTAATCCGATGGGAAAACTCAGATAGTGAACAAATGATTCGACGAATATCTTCATTGTTTTTTATCTGATAAGTAAACACAATGGGTCAAGTGGTTACTTCTAACTGAATGGTGGTATAACACTTCCTTCCATATTGTAGCAAAAATGACCCCATTTATGGCACTCTATGGATATCATCCACCATCCATCACATCATCTTTAAGAGAAAATTCTAAGGTTCAATAACTGGAATATCACATCAAGCATCAACAACAAGTTCTCCAACTCTTAAAGGATAACCTAAATTTGGCACAAAATCGAATGAAACAATAGGCAGATCAACATTGCAGCGAGAAAAGTTTTGATGTAGGAGACTATGTATTTTTATGGTTACAACCATATAAACAAATTTTTCTCAAGAAGGCTAAGAAGGATAATAAATTATCTCCAAAGTACTATGGTCCTTACAAGGTGTTGCAAAATATTGGTACTATGGCATACAAATTAAAGCTTCCTGCTTCTTCCCGAGTGCACCCAGTTTTCCATGTTTCATGATTAAATAAGGTTATAGGTGACAAACTTCCAGTTCAAACAATATTTCCAAAACTTGATGAGGAAGAAAAAATCATATTGGAACCTGAAGCAGTCACGAAAACAAGAACTCAATAGCTACGAAATCGATCAATTTCAGAGTATCTCATCAAGTGGAAGAAATTACCCACTGAAGATTCCACATGGAAGGATGAGAATTTTATACATAACCATCCATAACTACTCAAGCATTGAGGATAACACTTTTTTGAAGGATAGGGGCATGTTAGGTCCCTATATTACTAGTGTAGTCACTTATCATTATTAGTGTAGCCCCCTTATTGTTATTGTTGTACCCCTATAGTCCCCATATTGTTATTATTGTGCCGCATAAAAGCCCACTATTTTTATTGTCGTTCCCTTACATTATTATTGTTAGGTCGACTAGGATTATATTGTGATCCCATGGAGTCCTATATATAGAAAGGAGGTTTGTCATTTGTATCATCCAATAATTGTTCATTTATGTAATGTAAAGGAGGTTTCCCCCTCGAAGACGTTGAATTCTAAGTCATTGATCTCTTTGTTCTTCTATTTTGTGAGTTAGTTTCATAACATATGAAATTGTGACAAAATAATTATGAAAATTACTCAATTATGTAAGTTTATCCCCATAACATCTAATAATGTTCTTGTAAGTCCCATATGAGTAAAAACAATGGTGAGAGGGGATATATTGTATTCAACAACTAAGGTAAGTTGAACTATGGTCTCTCTAACTTTAGTGGAGTGGAAAATAGGGTTATAACACCCGTAAGATTTAATCGATCTATCATTCTATCTAATTCCACAAAGTAAAAGAGTTGTAAGAGTATCTAAATCTGATTTTTGTAATTCTAATTCATAAAACTAAGGAAAGTAATATGATTCCCTTGACGAACAAGAATTTCTACCTTAAATCCCTTTATGATCCTGCTAACACCATGGGCACCATTTTGAATGCTCGTATAGAGGATGATATATTTTCTCTACAAGACATTGATTTTGGGGCTAAGTCACTCATAAGAAAGCTAAGGCTATTGAAGGCTACCAAGCCGAAACCTTCAAAATGGGAGGTTTATCCTCATCCCTCACATACACAAGCTCTTTAATTTGGTAGTGAAGCAAGGATTCACTAAGACTTGGAATCAGAGCCTCATTGTGCTTATATTTAAAAATCGAGATAAAAGAATTCACTCTAATTGTAGGACCATTATGATTAACACATTTTATTTAATTTTTATAGAATTATTTTGGAAAAGAAGACCAACTTATGGCTAGAAATCTATGGTAGAAGATCTAATGTCCAAGGTGGGCTTAGGATATATCATTCAACTGTGGATTGTCATGTTACTCTCCAGATCATTGTAGAGGAACGTTGAAATAATAAAATTGATCTCTTTTATTGTTTTGTTGACTTTATAAAATATTTTAATACCAATCCTAAGAAAAAACTATGGAAGAGGCTAGAAGAGTATATTTTTTCTTGAGTTGAGAGTTGTTGTGGTAAGGTTGTATGAGAATATTATTGCTAAGTTTAGGACCAGTGAAGGTTGGTTAAAAGAAATTAAATTCAATATTAAATCTAATCAAGGGCATCTCTTATCTGCTACCCTTTTTGACATATAGATTGAAAAGTTAGAAGAGGGTTCGGAAGATGCAGGTTGTTTTGGTCCCATGCTCACTAGTATAGCCATAACATTTCTCCCTTCTCCCTTACGTTGATGATATTATTCTCTTATAGAGGACCCATTATGATATTGGAAATAAACTAAAAATAAATCGGAATAAGTTTCTTCATACAAATATCTTGAAATTGATATCCATCACAAGTTCAATTAGAATTATAGCATTGAGAAAAGACAAATGGAGGATGGAAATATTATTATAGGTTTGAAAACAATTGCATGTTAATATATCATTGAATGTGGGATTAGATTTTTTTATTTTAGACAGTATTTACTCTTCTTTTTAGATGTGAGGTTTGGGGTGCAATATCCCCAAAGAGTCATGTAGGAATGTATAATTGATCTAAAAGCATTTTTGGGCTGAAAGGTGCTCTACAACCTAGTATGGGGTAGATTTGTAGGTGTTGTATATAATGTAAGAAAGATTGTATGTAAAAATTTGTAATTTTTGTTCAATTGTAATCAACATATTTGTAATAATTATGCATGTCTCTTAACTCGAAGTTATATTTACAAACACTCAAAAAATGGTTGTGGTAAATAAATAAAGATATAAATAAACTGGAGGCATGGTAAATAAAAAAAAATATATAAATAATCAGGTATGGTAAATAAATTAAAATATAAATTTAAAAAGAGATATGGTAAATAAATAAAACCTCTTTTTATACTTATTCTATAGGTATGGTAAATAACTAAAACCTCTTTTTATATTTACTCCATAAACCTTTTTATATTTACTAAAAATCAATAAGTAAGTTTTATTTAGGTGAAGACTATGGACCAGATACCATGGGACAAATTATTATTAATACCATGGGATAAGTACCATATTTATAAAAGATGTGTGGTAAATAAATAAATATAAAAGAGGTATAAAGAGGTATGCTAAATACATAATATATCAAATAGGATTAGAAATAAACCAAAGTTATGGTAAAAAATAAAACCTCTTTTTATGTTTACTTCATAATCCTCTGTATATTTACAAACACTTGAAAAACTTTAGGTGAAGCCTATGGGCCAAATTATTATTAATACCATGCAAAAAAACCATTATTAACCCTAAAATTAATATTAAAATATCATTATTATTAAATCTAATATTCTTATTAATTTTATTAAATTCAACAACTTTGGATTAATACAATATTAAATTTATTATATTATAATTTATATTAGTATATCATCATATATATTAATTCTAGATATATATGGGAGGGAAGAACAAAGACATAGTGATAGAGGTGGAGAGATAGGGGGAGTGACAAGTGAGAGATGGAGATAAACTGAAGGAGTGGGAGAGGAGAAATGAAGAGAGAGAGAGAAGGAGAGGAGTGAGAGAGCTAGAGAAGGGTAAAAGATGGAGAGAGAGACAAAAATATGGAGGTGGGAGAAAGAGAAGGAGAGAGGGAGTAAGAAACTGAGAGTATTGGAGGGCAGAAAGAGAGAGAGAGAGAGAGAGAGAGAGAGAGGTAGGAGAGAAACAAATAGATGGGAAGGACAAGAAAGAGGACTTGATAGAAAGGAGGAGAGAGGTAGGGATAGATATGTAGTTTAAGGGGGAGAGAGGGAGGGAAGAATAAAGACATAGAGAGTGAGAGGTAGAGAGAAATAGGAAGTGAAAAGGGAGAGATAGAGAGAGAGTTTGTATGTTTAGGCATGAGATAAAGATATAAATAAGGAGACATGGAGAGAATAGGGAAGAGAAAGAGAGAGGGAGGTATATAGTAACATATTTTTAGAGAGTGTGTGTGTGTGTGTGTATGAAAGTGATGGGGGGAAAAGAGGATTGGAAGGAAAAGAGAGAGAGAGGGGGGGGATTGGAGGGAAAAGAGAGAGAGAAGGAGGATTTGACAGGAGAGAGAGAGAGGATTGGAGGGAAAAGAGAGAGAGAAAGAGGATTGGACGGTAGAGAGAGAGAGAGAGAGAGAGAGAGAGAATGATGAGGTAATATAGAGGGAGGTAGGAGAGAAAGGGAGATAGAGGAAGGATGAGAGAAAAGACTTGAGCGATAGGAGGAGAGTGATGGGGGAAGAGAGAGGGAGGATGAGAGAGAGGAATTGAGAGATAGGAGGAGAGAGGGAGGGAGGGAGGAGGAGAGAGGGATGGTTAAAGAGATGGATTTGGAGGGGGAGAGAGGGAGGGAAGAATAAATACATAGAGACTGATAAGTGGAGAGAGAGAGGGAGTGAAAAGGGAGATATGGAGAGAGTGTGTATGTTTGGGGATGAGATAAAGAGACAAAGAAGGAGAGATGGAGAGAATGGGGGAGAGAAGGAGAGAGGGAGGGATATAATAACAAAGTTGGAGGGTGAATAGAGAGAGGTGGGACAGAGAGGGAGAGAAAGGAAGGAAGAGAGATGGCATTAGAGAGTGGAGAGAGGAAGGGAATTAGAGATGGAGTTGGAGGGGGGAGAGAGGGAGGTAAGAAGAAATACATAGAGAGAGAGAGAGGTGGACATAGAGAGGGAGAGAGGAAAAAATGAGTAAATATAGAGAGAAGAGAGGGAGAGGGAGAGAAGGAGTAGATAGAAATATATATGGAAGGTGAAGAGAGGGATGAAGAGAGAGATGGATAGAGGTAGGAAGGGGAAAAGATATTGATAGATATGGAGTGAGAGAGCATGTATTTTTGGGGGGTGAGATAGAGAGACAAAGAAGGAGAGATGGAGGGAGATATATATATAGATGGAGGGCGAAGATATGGAATAATATTTCTTGTATTAGATGCATTCATTTCAGTGTAGATGGTGATATCTAATCCTAGTTGATTGCTTGCACTACATGCATTGATTTCAGTGTATATGGTGATTTTTAATCCTATTTGAATGCTTGCAGATGATGCATTGATTTTAGTGTATATATTGATTTGTAATGATATTTGATTGTTTGCACTAGATGTATTGATTTTAATGTAGATGATTTGTAATCCTATTTGATTGTTTGCACTAGATGTATTGATTTTAATGTAGATGATTTGTAATCCTATTTGCTTGCTTGCACTAAATGCATTGATTTGAATGTAGATGGTGATTTCTAATCCTATTTGATTTCTTGCACTATATCCATTGATTTCAATGTAGGTGTTGATTTATAATTATATTTGATTACTTGCACTAAATTCATCGATTTCAGTGTAGATGGTGATTTATAATCCTATTTGATTGCTTGCACCAAATGCATTTATTTCAATGTATATGTTGGTTTCTAATCCTATTTTCTTACTTACACTAGATGCATTGGTGTGAGTGTAGATGTTGATTTCTAATCCTATTTGATTTCTTGCATTAGATGCATTAATTTAAGTGTATAAGTTGTTTTCTAATATTATTTGATTTCTTTCATTAGATGCATTGATTTCAATGTAGATATTGATTTTTTGTTTTATGTAATTGGATGTATGACGATACATTAATTTTAAAGTGATTGGATTAACAATGTGCATTGATTTCAGTGTAATCACAACAAATTATTGACAATGTACATTGATTTTTGTGTTATAGTAATTTAACCTATTAATAAGATCGAGCTAAATATTTAAATGGTTTACGATTTCAACTGTCATTTTCATATAATCGATATGAAAAGATGAAAAATCTAACAAGGGTGACAATATGAATAGTACAAGAAAATTGTTTGAGATTTATCACAAGACTATTTGTAATTGACTACATTCTTATTATTCGCATTTCTATCATTCAACACTATTATTGTCATTTTTTATTCAAAAAAAATATTTTATCAATTTTCATCATTAAATTTTTTAACAATATTTATCATCTCAAAAAATTAAGGTAACTAAGAAAATTTAAAATTAAAATGACGAGGTTAATATTAGAAATATTTAACATATTTAAAATGATTATATTAATATGAGATAAATTACATATTATTGGTAAAATTAATCATATCTTCCATATATTTTCCTGCACCACACACGACTAAAACCATCCTAGATCCATCTTAACTCTAGATCTATCAAGCGACGTGAGAGATCAAATCTCTCGAGCGGTAAACCTTTCCTCAAGTTTTTCACTCAAAAAGGAGGTTTTCACTTTGAGATACTTGATCCCTCTCGGTGCTTGATATATCCAGAGTTAAGATGGATCTAGGCTAGTATGGCCTATAATCTCAATATTAAAGTAAATTCTCCTATCATATCCCCCTTATTGAAGAAAGCCTTTCCCCATTGAAAGCATGGAAATCACTAGGTATCTTATGTATAAGAAGAACTTAAACAACATGGAATCCAAGAGGTTACTTCTAATTTTAGGACCATGGAAGGTTGGTTAAAATAAATTCAATGCAATATTAAAGCTAATCAAGGGTGTCTCTTATCTGCTACCCTTTTTGGCATATACATTGATAAGTTAGAAGAGTGTTTGGAAGATGCAGGTTGTTTTGGTCCCATGCTTACTAGTATAGTCATAAATTTTCTCCCTTATGTTGATGATATTAGTCTTTTAGAAATGACCCATTATGATATTGGAAAGAAACTAAAAATAACTCGGAATAAGTTTCTTCATAAAAATATCTTGAAATTGATACACTCAAGGAATTATAGCATTGAGAAAAAAGAAATGGAGGATGGAAAGTTTATTATAGGTGCTCTACAATCCAGTATGGGGTAAATGTGTAAGTATTAGATGTAATGTAAGAGATATTGTATGTAAACATTTGTAATGTTAGCTCAATTTTAATAAATATATTTGTAATAATTATTCATGTCTCTTAACTCGAACTTATATTTACAAACACTAAAAAAATAGGTATGGTAAATAAATAAAAATATAAATAAACGGAGGGATGGTAAATAAATAAAATCTCCTTTTATACTTACTTTAGGTATGGTAAATAAATAAATATAAGTATAAATAAACATGTATGGTAAATAAATTAAAATATTTACTCCATAAATCTCCATAAATCTCTTTATATTTAGGAAAACTCAATAAGCAGGTTTTATTTAGGAGAATACTATGGGCTACATACCATGGGACAAATTATTATTAATACCATGGGCTAAATACCATGGGATAAGTACCATATTTATAAAATATGTGTGGTAAATAAATAAATATAAAAGAAGAATAAAGAGGTATGGTAAATACATAAAAATATATCAAATAGGATTAGAAATAAACCAAAGGTATGGTACAAAACAAAACCCATTTTTATGTTTACTTCATAATCATCTTTATATTTACGAACACTAGAAAAACATGTTTTATTTAGGTGAAGCCTATGGGCCAAATTATTATTAATATCATGCAAAAAACCATTATTAACCCTAATATTAATATTATAAGATTATTATTATTATTAAATATAATATTCTTATTAATTTTATTAAATTTAATAGCTTTGGATTAATACAATATTAAATTTTTTATATTATAATATATATTAGTATATCATAATATATATTAACTCTAGATATATATAGGAGGGAATAGCAAAGACATAGCGATCGAGGTGGAGAGATAGGGGGAGGGACAAGGGAGATATGGAGATAAACTAAAGGAGCGGGAGAGGATAAATGAAGAGAGAGAGAGAGAAAGAGAGGAGTGAGAGAGGTAGAGAAGGGTAATATGTGGAGAGGGAGACATAAATATGGAGGCGGGAGAAAGAGAAGGATAGAGGGAGGAAGATAATGAGAGGATTAGAGGAGAGAGAGAGAGAGAGAGAGAGAGAGAGAGAGAGAGAGAGAGAGGAAGGATAAGAGAGATGACATGAAAGAGAGGATGAGAGAGATAGGGATATAGATAGGGAGTTGGAGGGGGAGAGAGGGAGGGAAGAATAAAGACATATAGAGTGAGAAGTGGAGAGAGAGAGGAAGTGACAAGGGGGAGATAGAGAGAGAGTTTGTATGTTTAGGGGTGAGATAAAGATATAAATAAGGGTACATGGAGAGAATAAGGGAGAGAACGAGAGAGAGACGGATATAGTAACATAGTTGGAGAGAGGGGGAGTGTGTGCGTGTGTGTGTTTGAGAGTAATGGGGGAAGAAAGAGGACTAGAGGGGAGAGAGAGAGAGAGAGAGAGAGGATTGGAGGGAAAAGAGAGAGAGAAAGAGGATTGGGCGGTAGAGAGAGGGAGAGATAGATAATTATGAGGAAAGGTGGAGGGAGGTAGGAGAGAAAGGGAGATAGATGAAGGATGAGAGAGATGACTTGAGAGATAGGAGGAGAGTGATGGAGAAGAGAGAGGGAGGTAGGAGAGAAAGGGAGAGAGAGTAAGGATGAGAGATAGGACTTGAGAGATAGGAGGATAGAGGGATGGAGGAAAGAGGAGAGAGGGATGGATAGAGAGATGGATTTAGAGGGGGGGAGATGGAGGGAAGACGAAATACATATAGAGTGATAAGTGGAGAGAGACAGGGAGTGACAAGGGAGATATGGAGAGAGTGTGTGTATGTTTGGGGATGAGATAAAGAGACAAAGAAGGAGAGATGGAGAGAAGTGGGGATATAAGGAGAGAGGGGGGATATAATAATCGAGTTTTAGGGTGAAGAGAGAGAGAGAGGGAGAAAGGAAGGAAGAGAGAGGATGTGGGAGAGTGGAGATAGGGAGGGAAAGAGAGATGGAGTTGGAGGAGGGGAGAGAGGGAGGTAAGAAGAAATACATAGGGAGAGAGAGGTGGAGAGAGAGGGAGAGAGGAAAAAATGACTAAATATAGAGAGAAGTGGGGGAGAGCGAGAGAAGGGGAAGATAGAAATATAGATAGACAATGAAGAGAGGGACAAAACGAGAGATGGAGAGAGGTAGGAAGGGACAGAGAGATTGATAGGTATGGAGTGAGAGAGCATGTTTTTTTTTTTTCGGGGGGGTGGTGAGATAGAGAAACAAAGAAGGAGATATGGAGGGAGATATAGATTTAGATGAAGGGGGGAGATATGGAAGAATATTTCTGGCACTAGATGCATTAATTTTAGTGTAGATGGTGATATCTAATCATAATTGATTGCTTGCACTATGTTGTAGCTCTAGAGACAACCTTAGAGTTGCTATAGACCAGTGCCTAGGACATCTTAACATAGCGAGGAGCTCATAATATAGCTTGGGTTGTCAAGCCAAAAGCTCCCTTACTATCTCTTGTAAAACAAGGAAATAAGATTGAATGGGACCAAACTCTCGGAAAAACACGAGAAGAATCTTTGGAGGCAGGAGACGCGAGAACTCTAATACGAAACGAACTGATTCGAGAGATAGTTTCTTGTAAGCGGGCCGATTCAGAAATACTTCACAGACATAAATTATCAGAAGGTGTATGTAGTGAAATAAATATTGAGAAAATACTAGCTAACATTGAACTGATACCCAGATATACAATACCACCATGCATGGGCTTACCAATCTAAGAATCCATACATGATAATAGCATTTTAAAAGCACCCTCCCAAAGCAACTAATATAGCAGAATCACGGTTCAGATGAGTAATGAAACAAAATATCATGCATGAGCCATATTTAAAGCGCTTGACTGATCTAAGTATGGGCATCAACTAGGATGAATCCTTACCAGAAATCAGTGAGCCACTCGCATTCCAAAACATGATACAGGAAAGATGGATGAGATGAAATGATATATTAAATAACATATAAAAGAGAGTTACATACTGTGAAATACCAAAGACCAGAATCCTCTTTGACAGATAGAACTCCTCCTCACTGAGACCCTATGGGCTCTGAGCCTTCATACAAGAATTCTACAAAATGTATACAAAATGCCTTTCACTGCATAATTTTCTGATAAAAATCTGGAACCCTTACAATGCGTTTCTTCATAGTTTTTATAAGAGAAACTAAAAACTAACAAAAGAGGTAGGTGATGAAAATTTAATTGCATCATTAAAACAAAATGGTAGAGAAGTGTCCACCCATACTGCTTGATGACGATGTAGTGCTGGATGTACTCTGTGGCCTGCTAACTGAAGTAAATGCTCTGGGTGAAAATTTCTTCAGGAGCACGATATAGGGATATCCATACTAACATTCTGTCCTTTCTTGGAAGAAAACTTAGCTGAAATAAAACCTGGAGGATATTGTTTCTTGTGCGTTGTACTCTCTGCCTTCTAAATCTTGAATTAAGATTGAAGATCTTCGATATTGGACACTGAATTCCTGGATCTTCCACTGATACTCTTTGCCGCAACATTAATGTCTTCATTTGCAAAAGTCCGCGCTTTGAATAAATCCAGAGGGTTTAGCAGTTTTTATACCCTATTTTATTAATGCAAATGGTGTCGTAACAGCCTCCCAGATCTTTTATTCATAAATTATGCCTCTGAATGATTGTCCTTTGATGTGCTTGTGGCCTCTGAAATGGAGGCTGTAATTTATGATAATTCTCCACCGCTGCAAACCTGCAAAACCCACGAATTTGTTAAGGAAAACCATGCACGGAAGGGTGAACATAGTGAGGATCATGATGAGACAACGTGGCATGGTGGGGCGGTCGAGAAATCCAGAACAATGGTGGGAAGTGCAGCGTGACAGAGGAAGGTGACAATGGAGAAGGTTGGCGGAAAGCGATCACAATTGTGGAAATACATAAGAAATGAAGAAATGAACCAATATAAGTCTGGGTGGTGAAGAACACATGGGAAAGACTGAGGGACAGGTGGTATGACATCGAGATAGTGGGAATGGATGATGTGGAATGCTGACTGTGGGAGCCGGTAAAAAACAAAAATAGTCAAATCCCGACCGTCCGATCTCAGGAGGAGATCGATGGTTGGAAGGGTGCCAGAGACAATAGACAATGGACCAGGGGCGCTTTTGGCTTGGGTTAATGTTCGTGCAGCTTCGGAGCGTGATGACCTTCGGATGGAGGCTCCCAGATCTGACGACGGTGATGAATATCATTGCGTGTCTTCGTCCGAAAGATAATGCGCAATGGGGTGGTGGTTTTGGAATAGTGACGAAGCCATGCGTCGCGCAACGTATGGCATCGCTGCAATTTGAGGAATACTGCCTACCCTGGATAAGCAGTGCAATAAATACTACCGGTTTTATAAAGCGTTTTTGAGCGCGAGGACCACCGGGACAAATGGGCTGCGGACCGTCGGCTTTATGATTTGATCGGATGGCTAGTAGGTGGGTTATGGGTATGACAGAAATGAATGATCATTGTCTGATTTGTGGAGATTGACGACTCAGAGAACGCCCGATATTCGTTTGATTAAGTGCCCATAGATCTTAGCGCTTGGTCGAGCACCTGGGTTATATGGAGCGAAAACTTGAGGGGCTCAAGACCGAAAGGGGATGGGCCTTTTTATATTTTCGGATTTGAATTTGCGACCATTTTTATGTAATTTCGAGGCCGAGAGAAGGAAACGATAGGTGGATACTGAGTTTTTCAGGCCCAAACATGGACTTTTAAGGCTAAAGGAGAGGATTTCGAATGGTTTTATGGGGCTTCCTGACAAAATTTTAGAAAGGGGGGGCTAATATGATCAACATCGGCTCTAATTGGGGATGGCACATTCATTCCTGGACGTGTCGAGAACTCGCAGACCTTCTGATCATCATGTATGCAGACTCTGCTCTTCAGCACCTTTATTTTCACGTTATAATCCATCACAACACCCACATTATTCAAACTAAAACAAAAAGGAAACTATCATACAATATATTACATCAGGCTGCCTGGCCTAAATCAGAACTGAAAGTAGGGCTTGAGAAATTGACCATTTGCAGGGCATCCAGCAAGTCGCCCTGTATATTCTCTAACCTGAAAGTATTATTTCCCCCCTGTTCCACAATTTTGAAAGGACCAAACTAGAGGGGGTCGAATTTGCCATGTTTACCTTTCTCAACTCTCCGGATATCCCACCTGAGCACCAAATCACCAATCTGCAGCTTCCTGTCTTTTGCGTGCTGATAAAAAATGTGCTTCATTTTCTCTTGATATTCTATCAATCTCTTATTCACCTGGCCCCGTGTTTCTTCTAATTCCACCAATTGATTGATTCTCCTGATCATGTCATCAGGTTCCTCCTGGATTTCCTGCATGAAGCGGGCCACTGGTAAAGCCAACTGTACAGGAAAAACTGCTGCTCGTCCATATACCAATTCACAAGGAGATTTCCCAGTTGCTCTTTTACTGGTGATTCTATTAGCCCAAAGAGAAAATTTCAATTGGGAATCACAATTCTTCTAGTTTTCATTGATAATATTCTTCAAGGCCCTCACCAGAGTTTTATTTGAAGACTCTGCCAAGCCATTTCCTTGTGGATAGTAAGCTATAGAGTGACTGAGTGTGATATTGTATTGCTGGCAGAAATTCATAAATTTTGTAGACTTGAAGGACTGTGCATTATCAGTCACTATTCTAGCAAGACAGCCAAACCTAGATATGATATTCTCCTCCATGAACTTTATGATCACAGTATCTGTGGCATTCCTTGTAAGTATGGCTTCCACCCATTTGGTGAAATAATCAGTGGCTGTTAATATCCATTTATGTTGTCCACTTGATGGGGGATGTATCTCACCTATAAAATCAATACCCCATTGTTTGAATGGTTCATCCACATGCACTGGAATCAGGGGAAATGATGCAGATTTATGTCTCTCAACAAATTTATGACATTTATCACATGCTCTCACCCTGGTAAAAACATCCCCAAAAAGCTTTGGCCAAT
>JAXQQM020074271.1:0-12373 GCA_034641835.2 Pinus albicaulis | reverse complement strand
GCAGGATAAACAAGTAGCCAATATGCAATGCAGTAATACAACTTAACGACACCAGGGAGCCTCTAGGGTATAAGCCAGAAAAATGATAAGTGATGAAGGAGAAGAATGAAGCTTCAACACAAAAGACATAGCGGGACTAAAGAGGACTCCCGAGCCTACATAAAAAGCAGCATGGGCAACAAATGATAGCGAGGAACTAACTAGGAAGCCCATGTAAAGGAAGGCTCTACCATCAAGTCATGATTTAAAAATCGGCGAGTGAAATGGGTGTAATGCTCATGACCTGATGGGATCGACCCTAAGGCAAGTGATCAGTATGGAGGCTAGAATGCAAGATGCAACGGAAAGTGATTCCCTAACCTATATGCCAGTGAAGATCATATACCTGCCGTGAAGAGTCTAAAATCATGGGTCAAAAACCGGGAAAAGTCTCGAAATCGTCAAAATGTACCTGAAACATACCAAACTAGGCACTTCCAAGCAATCAAGTTATACAGCGTAAGATAGATCGAAAAAATAAGCATAAGGAAATTTTTGCAAAAAATTTCAATTTTTTAGCCATAAATACACAAATTACCTCCCAATTGGTTCATTATTGCATAGCTGATTTGGAAAAAGAGCTCTGGAGCTAAAAACTTGTTTTGTCAAATCAGCAACAACCGACCGTCGGAATCCAGCGAAACTTCAGGTAGGCTCCTTATTCATCCTGTTTAATCATTTTGTCCGTTTAAAAATTAAAATTAAGTGAATTTTTGCCTAGAAACCCTTCTTAAAAAATGCGTATCTGCGCATATGCGGGTTCAATGAAGTGAAGCCGCGTATACACGCGACTGTGCACAGGAAAAGTCGCGTATGCGCAGGTCCATAACTCAAAAAGAAGTTTCTAATGCAAATTTTAATGAAATTTTTCAGGATGACTATCTCTTGGAGGGAACGTGAGCACAGCGCAATAGACCAAGAGGTCATGCAGGATCGCGCGGCACAAAATGTCCTCCGAAACTGTGGTTTATTCAAATTTTTCAAAATGCCCAATATGAAAAGTAATGTGAGATTGCTTGAAATGTTGGTAAATTACTGGGAGCCAGATCAGGATTGCTTCATCATTGATCAGATGCCACTACGCATAGAAGTGGAAGATATATACTTCATCACTGGACTTTCCAGGAGGGGAGACCCAGTGGATCTGCACGGAAAGCCCCTGGGAGGGTTGACCGTGGAGGACTATGTCCAAATCTATTGCGTAGATAATTCCAAGAAAGTTGGCACACAGATTGCAATCAGAGATATCAGGGATTTGCACATAAAGATCCTCCTTCACCATCGGCAGAGTGGCAGGATCTGCCTCACTACACCAGGCGTCCAGGATGCACATGAGCATAACTGTAGAGTGCTTAATTCATGTGTATGATTGGTGCACAGCCCTGCTACAGAACATGAAACAACAACTGACCTCTATTCGCCAAACAAAAACAAAACACTTTGGCTATGGAACCATTTTGACTACATTCTTCTTTGAGAGAGTTCCAGCTTTGAGACCCAGAGTCATCTCGACTATCAGCAGCCCTCGGGACCCAAGAATCGCCCGTTGGGCAGACATGATGAAGAGACTGGGGGGCAGCGAGGTACCCCGGACCACCTGGGACGATGAGTTCTTCTTATGGTGGAGAGAACAAATCATCGCAGTGGATGACTATCCCTATGCCGGGATGGATTTCCGAGGAGATCCAGATCTAGTACTTCCACCCGGTGCAGCATGGGGAGCAGTCGGTAAGTTTTTTCAAAAATTTTAACTTATATGATTTTTTGGATTTTCAATTATGTATGAAAAAATGAAAAACAAACATGTTTTTTGATTGGATTCATAATGACTGACAAATGAAAAACGGTATGTTGAGATGTTGGACAGTTAAATCTGGCAAGGCCTAGCACGTCTGGCCTTGCATGAAGGTGAGGCGGAGACGGCGGATTCTGACGGACACTCCCGGGCCGTCGCGGAAGGCTTGGAGGTGACCCGCCAAAATCCCTCCCAGGCTGTGGAGGACTTGCGGCGAGTCAGGCAGGAGTGTGGTACCGGGGCCAGGTTAGGCGATTCCGGCGCGTGTGGCCACTGCAGTGATGTTCTATAGGGACGCTGGGCAGGGTCCTCAGGAGTAGACAGATTTTACATATTAGATGACTGTATATTTTTTGAGACTGAACATGATGGGGCATAAGCCCAAGTTTTGTACGGCATTTATGGATCCAAAATTTTGTAAAGTTTTTTGACACTCTGATGATATATACAGCGATATTTTATGTGATGTGATAAATGTATCAAATGTATGATGTTTTTGATGATTAAAATTTATTGTATTGAATGATTAATGTGCCAATCTAAAGCTTGATTAGCCAATGAGTCAGCAAACCAATTGTCAGCTCGAGGAATATGAATGAATGTTAAAAATTGAAATGACCTTTGTAACAAACGTACCCTCAAGAACAATCGTAAAAAAATTGGATCTAAATGCGGAGTAAGTGTTATTAGCTAACGACACCACAGTGGGAGTCAGAAAACCTGTAGATGCTTTGAGATATTGCCTCACGAGTAGATGAATGGCTGAGTGTGATGCTACGTTATTGTAAAAGCAGGACAATACGGACCTCTTATTCTGTATTGTGGGAAGGATAATGAAGCACCAAGCGCAGACTAAGTTCAGGTGTGTCTACTAGCACCATCGGCGAAACCAAAATGACTCATGACATCAACACAACTTTGCCAGCGGATCCAAAAACATCACCATCTCATCAAAAATCGAAAATCAAGCAGATATATACAAAGCAAAAAACTGCTATAGCAAAAAACTGCTACATATGCAAAGCAAAATGCCGGGGCCAAAGCCTAGGCATAATACTTCTTGAGATAGAGCCCATTTCGGGGCTCCGACAACTCATTTCCTTCGAAGTCAACCAAGGTATACGCTCCTTTCTTAAGGACCTTTTTGACGATATAGGGGCCATACCACATCGACTTAAACTTTCCTGCCCCCAAGGCATCTTTTTCTTAGGCATAGACCAAAACAAGGTCACCTTCGGAAAAGACCCTAGGCTTAACCGCCTTATCGTACTGAACTTTGACTCGGTTTTTATGCGCTTCATTCAACGTGGCGGCATCTCGACGCTGCTCATCAGGATGTTCCAGATGAAGAAGCCGCTCTGCCAGACTAGAAGTGTCAGGAAGAAGCTCAGTAGCTAATTTAAGGGAAGGAATCTCGCATTCAATGAGAAATACGGATTCCACCCCGTGGACTAACTGAAACGGAGTAAAGCCAGTTGCAGTTTTAACTGACGTCCTGTATGCCCAGAGTGCAAAATATAGCATAATGTACGATTGGAAATCAAAAATCCATTTGCGATCGGGTTGAAATTGTCTTCCTTGACTTATTGCAGCTTCACGGCATTGGCACAGGATATCTGGAGATGAATGCTCCTGCCGGAAACCCAATTTGAGAGCCAACTCAGCCATCATACTATTCTGAAAATGACTGCCATGGTCAGTGACAATCTCTCTAGGTATACCAAAACGAGCGATAACTTGGTTGAAGAAGAAAAGAGCTGCAGTCTCACCATCGTTCCCAAAAGTAGGCATAACCTCGACCCACTTCGTAAAGTAGTCTACTGCTACGATAATGTACTTGTGACCCTTTGCTGAAGGCAGGTTACAAGTAGTATAATCCATACCCCACTTTGTAAAGGGTCCGACAGTAACGACTGGAAAAAGCGGAGCTAGATGAGTGCGCATTTTTCGAGTATACACCTGACAAGGATATTCACACGACCCGATTCAGCATGCAATCTTTGAAAACCGAGGGCGAGTAGCGACACGCCGTCTTGCGGGTTGCTAGGCACGATAAACCAGCCCCCACCAAGCTCCTTTGCTGAGAATCGTGGTACGACTACGAGGTTCTTCGAAAGTTAAGCAGTGTCTTAGGATTGAATCAACCCCTCGACGGTACAAAGCATCACCAATAATCAGATAATTCTTGGCTAAGTGACGCAGCTTATGACGCTCATCTTCCGAAAAAGAAGAGGGAAACTTCGCAGTCTGGAGATACACAATGATATCCCCATACCAAGGATCTTGTGGAGAGATTAGAAACAAGTGTTCGTCCGGGAAGGACTCATCATAGATCATCTCCTCTCCACAAGGCAACTCGGAGATCAATTCCGCAAAGACTAATGACTTCTTGGATTTGGCAGACATGAACTCTAGATCGAATTCCTGTAATATCACAATCCATCTATTATATTTTCCTTCAATCACTCGCCTGCTGAGGACAAACTGAAATGGATTGGCAGCTGCCAAGACATAAGTTTTAAGAAGAATAATATAATGCTGGAGTCGCTGCACAGCATGGACTGCTGCTAAGGCTAATTTTTCTATCGGGGTGTATCGCAGTTCAGGTCCTACCAGTCCTCGACTAAGGTAGTAAATAACATGCTCAGCCGGAGCATCATCCTCCTGAACCAGAACCATACCAATGGTAGATTCTGCTGTAGCCAGATACAAAAGAAAATCTCTGCTATAATCGGGTGGACTCAGTAAAGGAGCAGAAGTCAATGCCTTTTTCAAGGCATCGAATGAGCGTTGAGCATAGTCGTCCCAAAGAAAAGGAACTCCTTTCTTCAACAGTCTCATATATCCCTTTGTAATCTCAGCATAGTTAACGATAAACCTCCGAAGAAAATTAGACTTCCCTTGGAGACTTTGAAGCTGACGAATTGAAGACGGGGGAGGCAACCGAAGTATTGCCTCAACCTTGAAGGGATCTACCCTTATCCCTTCCCTAGACACAATAAATCCCAACAGCCGACCGGATGTAACCGCGAAAACGCACTTGTTCGGATTCAAACGAATTTTATAAAAACGACATCTTTCAAATATTTGCTGGAGGTGACCTGGATGATCCATCCTCTTTCGAGAATGAGCAGCTAGATCATCTAAGTATGCCTCGATGATTTTCTTGATGTCGTGGAAGGCGTAAGACATGGCCCGCTGAAAGGTAGCTCCAGCATTTTTAAGACCAAAAGGCATTTTCTTATATGCAAACGTACCCCGGGGACAAATAAATGCGGTCTTATGTTGATCTTCTGGACGGATAGTAATTTGATTGTAACCGAGCTTCGTCATGAAGGAAAAAATTTCGTTACCGGCACACTCATCAATAATCTGATCAATGAAGGGTGTGGGGTAATTATCTTTAGGACACGCCTTATTGAGGTCTCTGAAATCGATGCACACTCGAATTGTTCCTTGCTTTTTATCAACAGGAACGGGGTTTGAAACCCATTCAGTCAGAGGAACTGGGAAAATGAATCCCGCCTTAAGCGGCTTTTCAACTTCAGCTTTGATAGCTGCTGCCTTCCTAGGATTAACCGGACGAAGTTTTTGCCTGACAGGCTTAGCGTTTTCATACGTCTTGATCTCATGCGGACGATAAGTGGGTCTATGCCGAGGCAGCACCCTCCATAAGACCAAGCAAAAACATCCTGTCTCTTTGAAGAGCTCGGTATAGATTTGGAACTCTGTGGGAACATTCGGCTCCGTGAAACGTTCTACGATATTTAGGATTACAGGAGATGTCAGGGATAGTAGGAGATCCATCTTCAACCCTTCAGCATAAACACCATCTTTGTTCAAAGGGAAATAAGTGAGGTGAGCAATTCAGAGAGGCGGAACAGACTTGTTTCGACTTCGCTCAGTGGGTAGGAAGTAAGGCAGGTGATGCCCTGCGCCTCCCGGTCTCTCTACTGCTCTCATCGCTTCAGGATAATATGGATGGAAGAGTGGGTATTTAGAACAAATCACAAATGAGAAGAAAGAAGTAAGCGTCCAAAAGCGGATGACTGCTGTCCGTGAAGAGGAAGATTTGGATGAGACTCTGCGGTCGCCAAACAACAGTGATATGCAATCTCAGCTACAGAAATTGGAAATGCCATTCCACCCACTTGACCTTCCTCTAATGTGGCAGTAGGAGAAGGTAAGGTCCAAGGGTTCGAAAAATAATGAGTTCGAAAGAACTCTCTTCGAAGAGGAGCCTTGGAGGATGAAATAGCATTAATATGAACCGTAGGAGGAGGAAGATCAAAAGTACCCATCAAGGAGGAATACATTCCAACTCCTAGTTTTCGTGAACACCTTGGTAGTATCAGCAGAGTGAGATGAGTGGAAGAAGCAACATCCCAGTCTCAAGGAGGGCAGTAAGTTGATCCTGTGGAGCTATCTCCCTTACAGTGAAACATACAAATTGAAATAATGAAAGGGATGCAATGGCATCTCTCCATATCAGTTCTCCCCAGCAGGTGTAGTCAGCTGCATCTACTACCTCAACTTCTATGTGCGGTTTTCTAACACGGATGGGCAGCCAGGACAAGCCTGTAAGTGCAGCGGAGAATGACCCTTGAGATACGATGAAATAGTGCTAAACAGGCCCGGCTGGAGATCAGGTAATACTACGGCATGCAAAAGACATCACGCAAGTAGAAGCACCCTCATCAACAACCGTGCGAAAGATGTTAGTCTTCCGATACGATGATTTAATATGGAAGGCCATGTGATGAGGAAGTCTCTTCTTAAAATTCTTCATATCAAAAGTAATCAGAAGAGAATTTTTCGGATCAATAGCCCCAATGGCAGTGAGCAAAGCACTGCGCTGAGCCGGACAAGACTGGAGTACCTCTAAAGCTGACATAGCACAAGGACTTTGCGCCAGATCTTCTACAATCGAGTAGTTCTGGGCAGCCCTCGCGTTTGGATTAATCGTTGACCGCTTAGAAGATGCTTTCGGCATCCGAGGCATAGACTCAACAGTTGGCTTCGTGATGTGAAGCGGCTCAGTAGCATCAGGAACTTCCTTGGCTTTCGAAGATTCCTCTCCGCCATAATCACGGGATCTCGTAGCGACATCCACGTGAGCACTCATCATAAAGATATTCGATGGAATTTCCCCTTCCTGGGCACCTCCAGAGGAAGCCCCAGGATTTTGATTCGCGCCAGCAATTAATTGCTGCCCTTGGGGAAAAGGGTTTGTTAGCACAACCTGGGAACTAGAAGAAACCTGCTGAGATAACAGGCGCTGAGCATCCTGAATTTTCGGGCAAAGGTGTGTGAGATGGTCTCCAGTACAAAGCTTGCATGGAAACTTCACTTTCTTTTTCTCCTTTTGACCCTCACCAACACGCTCGTTGGTTTTATTTGCATTGCCCTTCCCATTCTTGCCCTTCTTCTTGTTATTACGTCCCTTCTTCTTCCCATCGGACTGTTGATTTCCTTTAGGTTCAGAAGATTGGACAGCATTAATGGACAAAGATTGGGAAGGTGATGAATCAGCAGGCACAGCCTGACCAGAAGAAGCAGATTGTAAAGACAACTGCTGCAATTGAGAAAGCAGGCTGGCTGCACTACTACTGACCGATCCGACAAGTCCGTCACCATGCGGACCAGGTTTGGGTTTCGATAGATCCAATTTGGAGCGAGGAGCATTGGGCAAATACTTGTAAAGCATTCCAGACTGAGAATAGATCAACTCTAACTGCTGGGCCCTAAAGATGGCCTGCTCCTCGGAATATACCCCTGACATGGATACATCCTTTGAAATATCTGACTGAAGCGATTTCAAAAACCACTCGAGAAGGAACTCACCTGGAATATGGGCTTTGATAAGCCTCTTCCTTCTCCTCCATTCTTGAATATGATCAGAAATGTGAGTTGCCTCATCCTGCTTAAAATTAGCCAGGAGTTCGGTCCCAGCCTCATATCTGACGGGCAACTGAAAATGGTTAAGAAAAGTGACAGCCAGTTCTCCAAATGTGGCGAAACTGCCCCCAGTGAGCTCTATATACCACTTTGCGGCATTTCCAGTTAAGGTGCGTTGAAATAATCTCAATCTAATCGAGTCGTCGATCAGAGAGTTTGAAGAGCACCATAAGTGGAAAGTGGTAATGTGATCTGCCGGATCTTCACCATTCTTGCCTTCAAACTTAGGAATGTCTGAAGGAAGTTTGGTTGGAACCGGAGGCCACCCCGGACTGTATCGAATCGGGTCATTAGTTAACTTCGCCAAGTCTGGCAAGTTTAACGTTGCCAGAAATGGTAATCGCGGCGGAGCCTGAGAATTCCATCCTTGATGGGATGGATTCCCAACATTCTGAAAAGAATAGCCTGGATTTGATGAGGCACCAGGCTGCCAGTAAGGACCCATAGAAAACGGAGAAGAACCTCCTCCCCACGCCGAGTTACCATAACCCAGGCTAGTTCCCCCCGCTTTAGTGAGAAAGGCTGACTCAGTTGACATTTAATGAATGAAGGAAAAGAGACGATAGTGCTGATAGGAAGAAGCAGATGCTGGATGACTCAGCGATGAACGTTCACCTTGACCGATTGCAAACATAAGTTTTATAAAGCGGTGAACTTGGCTGACCAAAAAAGTTGAAACTTTGGGTCTGGGACGTAAAAGGAAATGACCCTAAAGAAGGATTGGGACTAGGAATATGCCCAGTCCCAAAGGGGAAACCCTGAAAAGAAGCTGATCCACTAGCCATGTTGAACATGGGCGTAGATCCAGCTGCACCGGCGGTAAAGGAAAAAGAGGGATTTCCAGCAATGGACATCCCTGAAACAAAGGGACCAGATTGAGAAGCATATGCTTGGGTGAACCCGGAGCCAAACATAGCAGTGCTAGAAGCACTCGAAGATAGAGCAAGAGTGCCCCCTGCCTCGACAGAAGCAGGGGTCTGAATGCCCGCAGCACTCACGGTAGAAGCCGCGTTCCCAGTCGTGGCCATCGAAAGATAAGAAAGATATGGAAGATCCGGCGGTCTCTCAGACTCCGGTCCGACGTATTGAATAACAAACGGATGATCAAGAGGAAGAGGAGATGGACCTGTAGCTGCAGGCTCAGGTATATCTTCTATCTGAAAATCTTCCTCCTGAGGAAACAATACTCTCGAGGTGAGCGGAACGCTCCTCTCGAGACCGAAACCGGAATCAGAAACGAAACCTTCAGACCTTAGTGGAGGATCTCTCTCCACAGCGTCAGACTCTACAGGGTGAAAACCACCTGCTAAATCGCTCCTACGCCTTCTCGAAGAAGGCTCTGCACTCTCGGGAGATAACCCCCGGATTCTCCTCGAACGTCGAGGCGCTTGATCAACCACTTTTATAGATTTATTATATTAGACTCAAAAAAGTGAAAAGCTAGGCAAGCTAGGAGCAAAGAGCACTCACTAAAAAATGAAAATCCCTGAGAAACAGCAAGCAAACAGCCTCCAAGTATTTCCGCTCCGGGTGATGAGGACCGGACACCAAAATACAGGAAAGCGAAGTATAGGGCCTTCCGAAAGCAGTCTGGGATGATTAGGGCCCAGAACAACTAGCGAAGGTATCAGAAACAGTTACGCCGACCTCCTAACGACGGCCTTTGCCGGCTCAAGCACCCAAGCTTCGCAAGGGCACCCCCCAGAAGTACTGCTGAAAGTGATGCGACGTCTGCCTCAGGTACCACGGGTATTCCCCCCCGCAGTCACCTGTGTGGAACCTAGGAACGACAACTATGGACACCAATCCGTATCAGAAGCTGGGCGGAACGGTCTTGAGGTCAGATTCAGCTAATCGGAGGGGGGGTATCCCTCTTCTCAACCTTCACTTCCCCTCGCGCTTGACTCTCGGATGAGAGCTTTCCCAGTCCACATCACGGAGTTGGATTTCGCTCAATTAATCAACTTCTATGTTTGTTTGAGCGGCCTTGGAGAGTTAACTCTCCTCTCACCTATTCCAAGGCCCTACAACCTAGCTAGTTGGTGATTGACACTTAGTAAAACTTTGCTAGTTGATTTTAGATTAAATCGCTTATTTTAAGGGTTGTTGTATTAAGTCACAAGGATATGGAGTTGAAACCAATGATGTTCTGACGCGAAAGAAATTAATAAAAACCTGACTACATGCACATGCAGTTCTTTGTCTTTCGATGAAGAGCAATTTCTATATAAGTTCTACGAGACTAAAAAATGTATTTTTTCTTTTCGAATTACAAACTCACACTCACAAAAACTAAGAAGCTAACTAAATGATTCAATGCACCTAATGCAAATGACCACTAGCATGTAAATTCTACGATGCAAAAAGTCCCTTGAAACAAGATGAAATTTCCCAAAAGGCTCCTTCAGTTTCAACTCATCTTTTGATATCCAGAAAGCCAATTCTTGCAAACAAGAACTCTTAATATAAGACACCAAAATACTCAACAAGAAGAAAAAGAAATCAAAAGACAACCTCTCCTCAAAATCAAGCTGAAAACTAGAAGCAAGAAACTTCACTAAAGTCTCAAAAGATGAAGCCAAACGAAAATGAAAAACGCAACAACAAAAACAAAAACAAGAAACAATGTTTTTTGAGTTTTTGATATGAAAAAACAAAAAGCAAAACAAATGTTTTTGGGCTTTTTAGTTTTATAAAACAAGAGCTTCAAAAAAACCAAGAACAACTATCCCAATCCAAGCCAAAACGAGACCGAATTTCAAGCATAAACTTCAACTATGCCCCCAAACCTTATAAAGCTAATGATAGCAAGATCAATAAGAGCAATGGAAGACCAAAAACTCAGCCAAGCAGCCTAAATGAATAGTGCAAACTTGCCGCAACAAGAAACTCCAAAGAAGCAAGCAAAGTTCTTTGAAAATTGCAACAAAACCCTAGCCTATGAAACTCAAGAAAACCAATCGAAAACAAAGCAAAGAACGCAATGCAAAGCACAACACAAAGATAGGAGCGAGTCAGTGAGCAGAAGCTCTCTGTTCTGATAAAGCAGAACAGCCAAGAACACTCAAAAAGCGATCTTGGAACTCAATCCAGGAGTGCTAGCACCAACAAGAACACTTCGCCAAAAAGATCAGTTTTCGGACAAACGAAAGAGAAACAAGACTTGAAACCACTTCTGTCACACTCCAGTAAGTACAGAGACTCTGCAGACACAGGCCTCCACAGCCAGAAAAGACCAAAAACACCAGAATCTTAAAATTTCAAATTCAGCCTAGTTATACGCGACCTTGCAGTTATGCAACCAGCGTGTATACGCGTCTGTGTGGAGGGAAACTCGCGTATACGCGGATCCTTCTACACAAACTCGCGGGTATACGCGACTGTGTGCAAACAAAAAAGCGTATACAAAGAAAGATAATGAAAAACAAAAAATACAAGCCTGGGAAAGATATCAAGACTTCAGACTGACTGCAAGAAAGCAAACTGGACTGTAAAAGACAGAAGAAACTGTTGGCAACCTACCAAGCAGCTGAAACAACCCAACAGGAGAATCACAAAAATGTGATCCCCAGCGGAGTCGCCATTTCTGTTTCGGGGAATTAACACCCTAGAGGTTGGTTGGGATTCAACCTCCACAGAGCAGGGGCGTACTACTTAACAGAGACCCACACGATCATGCACATTCATAAAAACTAAATAGAGCAGAATGAGAGGTTTACCCGTTGGTCCTACGTTTGAAGTAGATCCACGTGGAGTTCAAACTCCCTGCAACCGTCCTTCCTCCTTAATTTGAAATGCAAGAAGAAACCAGCACAAAGGACAAGTTGTACAGTATATTTCTACTCTATATGTTAGTGTGATTCATATAAAACATTAAATAAATCATAATGAATGCATGTATAACAAATATTCTTCATACATTAAAGCATACACTAACACATTTATTTCGGGAACAGCATGATACTTCTGTATTATAAAAATAGTACGTACAAAAGTAAGTGGAGAGATCACCTGATCCTTCCAAGGCCTTCGCAGACCGTCGTCCGGATCCGTCCAGCCCTTGCCTCGCTAAGACTCCTTCCAAATGAGTGCATACGAGATAGCATATAAAGGGATGTGTATCTCAAGGAAACAAGGGTTTCCTGAAATGAACTGGGAAAGTGCAGGAGGCACGGGGAATCAGACTTGGATAGGGAACCAGCAGAGTATAATAATAATAATTCTCTCTCTCCCTTAGGCCATACATATGAGGTCTTTTTATAGTCCCTCCAAGTAGTTTCAGCAGTTGGAAACAGTTGGCCACGGGCTGGGGTGGTTGAACTACCTGAGTAACCATCAACCCAGCGCGAAATTAGGGATTTTTTTATATATTTTTTAATCATTTTAATGGCATACGCGGAAAATTCTAGCTGTACTCGCGTATACACGCGGAAAAACACGGGCATAGTCGCGTATGGAGGATTTTCCACTGTTTTTAAGTGAATCTGTCCAAGTCTGTAGGAATGGGTGCCCAAAAAGCCATGTAGCAATCATGAATCATGTCAAAGTGAGAAATAATCTTTATAACAATGATAAATCTTT
>JAXQQM020092369.1:0-100764 GCA_034641835.2 Pinus albicaulis | reverse complement strand
GGTCTGGGCCCAATGAAATGCGTGGTCATCGCAGCTACGAATGTCATCACAGGGCAGATCGTGTAGGGAGCCAAACTACTGGAGACCACCATGTAGCTATGGATTAAGGACCAATGTGATCCAATATTGCGAGGGTTAAACCAGGACCTGCAACAAAACGAAGAAGATTTCAAGACAATCGAAGCCACCTTTCCCACTCCGGTACCTGCTCAGCGCTTGCAATGACTGTGCACCAGCCAAGCACTCCAAGCAGATATTGATGACCTTTGGCAAAAGAAGAATATCCTTGGTGACCGACTGAATCCGTGGGCTCATGAAGCTCTCAAAATTTCACAGGAAGCAAATGTTTCCCTTAAGCAGTTAAACCAAACTTTGGAAAGTGTCACTGCCGCGACTGAAGGACCACTGTCCGAGAAGTTGGTCGACATTGAATAGAATGCAGCTGTCGAAAACGAAGGCATCTTGCCTCCTTTAGCTGAGGCAATCAGATTATTTCAAGCACAGGTTGAAGCACCACCGGCACAGTGACTCAGGACGAGTCACAAGATTGTGTTGGGGGACTGTTGAAGCAGGGTCTCCCAAAGGCTATGAATTTTGTCCATTTTTGTATAATTTTGTATTGTTTAGTCTAACGCAGGAGTTCTGGGGTGGGTCAAAACCCTTAACGCATTGTAAATGGGGAAAGGGTAGACCAAGAGTCCACAAAAAATGGTTTGCGGACCATTGGATGCATAGGCTAAATCGCTATAAATAGATGAAACTTTTTTGAGTCATAGATAGGAATTAATAGAGATTGATGCAAAGTAAAAACTGTTAGATCTGTGGTAGGGTTTTTTGGGTTAGGACTCATGCTGGTTGTGTGTGAAGAGATCCTCTGTCCTACTATATGCGGACCCTGCTGGCTGTGTGCATAGGTGGTAATTTGGGGAATGTAAGAGGATTTTTGGGTAATGATATATACATGCAGAAGTATTGTGGATATCTGATGTTATCTGTATCTTTCATGTTATGGTTGATGCAGACTTAAGTTATATGATGTATCTGTTAGTAAGTTACAAACTGTCTGTGTTAATGTAAATGTATCTGTGATCTGTTAATCTGCTACAAATATTCTATTATGTGATTATAGCTAATAGTACCCACGTGGATGCGAGCCTGTTGTTTAGATCTGATAAACTACATTATGGTTGTTTATTGAAAATCCAGCGAATGACCTTTGGCTGTATAGATCTGATAGCTGCGGATCGGCTTGACTTACCTTCTCTCTCCCAGGGTGCAGAAACCTGGTTCCAACACCCTTCCATATTGCTTCGGGTGATACTTTGGCCTGCGTAAGCAGGCACTGCCGAAAGGGCCAGTAGTATAGGGGTTTGTTGGAAAACCTTAACCTTCGAACTTGGGTTAGGACCCCTCGAGCCAACATAAACGTTAACAGAGGAAATGTTATCCTCGTGGAAAGGGATGCAATGATGGTCTTTGCAAGGCATGACACTTCATATAAGTCACAGGAATGGTCCTCCAATGTGTGGGATGGGGATTGCAGGGACAGTGAAAAAATGTTGTTTAGCAGATGCCCCCTAAAGCATGAGGTCTGAGAGAGAGGGAGGGGTGAAATGATTTATGAGAACACGTTCGAACCAAACACTGCTGTCGGAAGACCTGAGAGTACAAATACAACTAATATCTCTGATACATGAACATGTGGCATGGGCGCAGCCATCCATAATAGAGTACAAAAATAAATTGAGATCTGAGGTATGGACGCAGCCATCCAGCAACAAGGATCAACAAATAGACTTAGGTTTGGTCACAACCATCCAATCAAAAGAGTCATGCATATAGTCATGATAAACCAAAATATCTCGCAGCCTGGATCTTATCAGACAAAACCCAGGGCCCTGCGCTTCATTTCGACCCAAACATGTACAAATTCAAGCATGCGAATATGTGAGTTGAAGTTGAACATGAAAGAAAGTCACCTAATTACCAACCAATAATGAAAGTTGTTAACAGACACGAGAGAAACCACCAATAATGACAATGGCTCTCAAGGTACTACAGGTACAATCCATGGATTGCAAATAGTGATCTGGCGTCGAACACCTACAGAATCAATCGATTGAAGGCTCATGATGTGGACCTGTCGTCGAATGCAAAGAGCCTGCCATTGAGGCATGCAAGCTCCAAGGTACTGAAAGGAAGTCTCTAGGTCAACTTCTTGGATAATGAGCTGAAGTCGACAGGAAGTGAACTGGTCAAAGGAGGGTCATAATTATTCCCACATCATCGACACAAGACAAAGGAACATGATGATAGTGAATCAGGACCAAACAGAGGATCAAAGGGAGCTTGAAAACTGCAATCAGAAACTTCTCTTGAACATATCGACGACACAACTCTAGATTTGGCAGTATTTGACATCAAGGGATTTGAGGTCATGATGACATGGCAAAGAGAAGATGAGAGGTCAAAACAGATTACCCAAACCCATGGAGGTAAAAATGATGAAACGAGATGTTCCCAACCTGACATGAATGCAGATGAGTGTCATGTTTGAGAGCGACATACTGCTGACACAACTGAGAACCTGTTCCATTTTCCCCACCATTGCTAGTGAGTACCCAAATTATTCTTGGAAAACATTCTTGAAGGGGATAACATATGCTTGTCATGTAATTTTTTACTTCGGAAAAATCCATCCTAGTACATTTTATGAGCCCTAGGAAGGAGGAACTCGGTGAATGTCATGATGACAATTTCCGATGTCATTAAGATTTAATGAGTCTGACAAAGGAAGAAATCGATGTCTTTTCATGATTAGAGAGTTTGAAAAGAGGCAGAAAAGAAAACTCCAAAAGTCCCTTTTTGTAGATAGTCTCACAGATCCGAAAAGGTAGAAAATTGTGTCTGAGAGAACCTCTTAGTTGCAATAGGCTAAGGCATTCCTTTTTCATAAATAATCTATCCCAGCTCGAATAAAGGGGTAAATGTATACTGGGTAGATATCGATTCACAACCATTTAACGAGTTCAAAACGACAATAGTCTTGATAATATTTTCATGTTTAAAGAGTTATAAAAGAGCTGAAAGATGACTCCAATAGTGACTTTTTCATGTTTTTACCGAGTCCAAAAAAGTATAAAATACAAATTGTTACTTCATTGCTATTACGTTAAAAAAACTGTCGCTGCACAAGAGACAAACGTAAAACCCATTTCTCGAAATAACATAGTGAAATAATCGAAAAATGTGTTTTAAAAACTAATTAGGGTTCTGAAAAGTTATAAAATGCCAAATATGGTAAAAAAATAAATTATTTTTCACTTTTACCTCTTGTGAGCAATAGTTACCCTTTTTACACTGTGATTTTGCGACGGCGACAACGGGAAATCTAGAAGACCAATCTCGAATCCGTCAGTTCCAGGTAAGAGCTTACATCTTTCCTTGCATTTCGATTCCTTTTTCATTGCCTGCAAACCCAATGAGTGCTTATGGGGATTTGGAAAAATATAGGGCGGGTGGTTGGCACGGTATGCACACTTTCCAACTCACCAAATTTTTTGAATCAATACTACTACTTATTACGCGATTAGCTTTAAATCACTATACCAACCATGACAATATATAATTTTAGCATGTAAATGTAAACAAAACGCCCATTTTAACCTAACCAAGAGCTTTAATTAGCTAATGACAAACGGTATGAATTTTTCTTTGCAGTGTAGGCTTGAAAATGGTGATTGAATGGAAAGAACGAACATAGTGAAGAAGATGAAATCACAGAAAAATGCTATAGGTAAATTGCTTTCTGGTTTGCCTTTTCGTATATACCATTAGTATTTCCGTCTTCGAGGCAGACAGTAAGATTAGCTATGTTGTTCACAAAGATGGCATGGGCATGTTCATATTAGCTTGAAATAACTTGAAGGAATAAAATAGAGAATTACCTCCTTGATGGTCTTGGAATCCTTTGGAGAGTGCTTTGCAGCGAAGCAAGAGTCCTTCTTCACCGGCTCCAAATCCGAGTCCTGCAATCAGTCAAAGCACCCGCATAATTTCTAATATAACAAGTATCCTATCAATTAAATCAATATACAATAAACATCTATATTATACACATCTAAGCCATTCATATCATACTAAGTAAATGTTCAAACAATAATGACAATATTAATCATTGAATGGACAAAACGAACATAGTTCTATTGATTTTGAAAGAAGGAGGATTACAACCATCGGTTGCACCAAGCCCTCCTCAGTCTCCCAATCTCTCTTCTCTTTCAAGTGAAGAAGTCCAAGTCAAGCTCTCTAGGAGAAAGCTTCGACTCTTGGCCTTCACAATGTCACACTATTCTCTATTCCACAAGTATACAAGAACCTTGAGCAATCCTTCGACCTTCAATTAAGAGCCTTCAGCTCCTTCTTATAGGAGAGGGAGAAAGCCATTGTTGCCCTTCTCTTTCCACTAGTTTGGAATGGAAAAAACTTAGATGTTTCTTTGATCTCCATGCTTTTGCGTCTTTTGGACTTCAGTCTTCTATGGCAATGACCAATAATGTACTGGTGCTTCTGCAGTTTCCTTTGTGAACTGACTTCTTTGTGAGGGAAAGTCGGAGATTAAAATCATTATCCGCGCTCTTTTCCCAATTCAAACTTAAAACACGAGTAACGCTTCCCTTCAGTGTAAACAGAGCGTTGCCCTAGCCACTAACGCGGCCAATGCACTGCTTTCCTGCGTTATAATGCTCTTATTCTGTTCTATATAGGCATTACCCTGGCAGAAATAGGTTTAACTTAGGTCTTTGTATCCCTTCCATATTTGTCTTCCCCTCTAAGCTGATGAGGAGGTATTTTGACCTGTAACAGATGCCCCCTAAAGTGTGAGGTCAGAGATGAAGACGATGGCTGAAATACTTTATAATTTGTAGAGATAGAGATATTGAAAGACTGAGGAAAACCTGAAACAACAACATATGTCAGAAAATATAGTATTTGCCTAGAGTCGGGCATGTCCCATGCTCAGTAGCTTAAACAACATGATTTCTCTAGAATAGAGATATGAAGAATTTTTCCATCAATAGGCAAAATGTGGAAGTGTCTGTCATAACAGGATCAGGCTGAAGAAGCTGTCTCCATAAACAATATCACAGCTTGGGGGAGGGAACACAACTTTAATGATGTAGCCTTTGCCCCAAGGTCTTGACCGCTGATTCACTTAAACTACATATTTCTCAACATGTGAATGAAGGAGTTATCATCGAACATGTGAGAAATCGTCTGATTACCAGTCAATAATGAAAACTATTAACAGATGCGAAGGTGGCCACCGATAATGATGATGGTCCCTAAGATGCCCAGTACAATCTAGCGAGTGTGAATAAAAGGAGTTGAAGTCGAACACTCGTAGAATCATTCAACCAAGATCCAATGATGAAGACCCTTGATCAAACACAAGACTACCTGCCACTGATGTCTGCAAGTATCCGGGTACTGATGGGTTTCTGGATCAACTTCCTAGATAAGATGTTGAAGTCGATAGGAAGTGATCTGTCGAAAGGTAGGCACTGAGGCGTCCTACATCAGTCAACACGAAACGGAAACCAACTGATTTTGTTTATGATTTTAGATAAGGAAGAGTAAATGGGAACGTCAGACAACAAATAATTTCTGGCATAATGAATGGTTTGGTTGATAACAGGAGCAGTAGATAACGAGATCTGTTTGAATAATAGAAGGCACTCTAATAGGGTACTAGGCAGCTGAAGCGTGTTTGAACACCAAAGAGTGTGTTAGGATTTTACTGGTGCAGGGACACTGGGAATTTGAAGGCTAATACTCATAAATGGTAGGGTTCGGCTAACTGCGAAAGAGTTTTCTGGGAAGTTCCATGTTCAAGAATTTTGCTGCCAAATCGACCTTTTTTGGAAATGTAACAGAGGTAGTATCCATTTTGTCCAATTTTTTCCCCGTCTGATTAAGTTTAACGAGTCCAGACGAGTAAACTCGGTGAATTTTTCATGTTTAGAGAGTCTGAAAAATGTCAGGAAAGACAACTCTGTGCCCCATCTGATTAGATTTAACGAGTCCAGATGAGAAAACTCGGTGAATTTTTCATGTTTAGAGAGTCTGAAAAATGTCATAAAAGACAACTCCATGTCCTGTCTGATTAGGTTTAACGAGTCCAGACGAGTAAACTCGGTGAATTTTTCATGTTTAGAGAGTCTAAAAAATGTCGTAAAAGACGACTCCATTGGGGTACCTTTGTCATGTCTTGATAACCAGGCACGGCAAAGGGGTAATAGTAAGCCCAAAATAGTTCATTTTCCATAAGTTAGTCCATCAGATCCGGAAAAGTGAGAAATCTATGTTCAATGGACGTCTACCTCATTTTGTTATGAGTACGAGGAGACGAAGTAAACTCAAGATTCTTTGTGAAATTTTAACGAGTCCAACAAAGAAAAACTAGGTACCTCCGTGAAATTTTAACAAGTCACGCGGAGAAAACTTGATTTACTTTTTCTGTTTAAAGAGCTTTGAAAAAGAGGAAAAGAATGGCTCTTTGTTCTCTGTCTTGATAGTTTAACGAGCCTAACAAAGGTGACTCGGGATTTTTTCGGTTTTATGAGTGAGAAAAAGATTCCTAAAAAGAATGCTCAGTACTTCTCCATAGTTTTAACGAGTCTGAAGAAGAAAACTCTAGGTTTTTCGGATTAACAAGCAAGAAAAGACCAAAAAAGAACGCTCGATGCCAACTTCGTATAAGTTTAACGAGCCCGAAGAAGAGAACTCGAGGTTTTTCGGATTAACGAGCAAGAAAAATACCGTAAAAAGAATGCTCGATAAAACATGAGTATGTTTGCTCATAAATCTTGATCCCTTATTAGAACATCAGTACCAAATCTCGAGAGTTGCGACATGTGTACAGCAAGAAATCACGACTTTGCCGACTGACTTAAGAGAGTCATGCCCCAGAATTTGCTATAAGAAGGTCAAAAGACTTTCATTTTCACTGTTGTGAGTGCTGTGAAGAAGCTCTGGAGTGGAAAAGGGGTGAAAATTTCAACTGACGATTACGGTCAATCCAGGCAACAATTTTCTATTCCGCGAGATCCAGGTAAGAGCTAGAACCTCCTGTTATCATTTAATTGTTGATTTGTTAGTTTTTGCTGGTTCATTTTTAGGAAATTTTGAGGCCCTAGAAAAATATTTGCGCCTAACGCGGGTCAGGAGTATTATAGCCACGTTAAACGCATAACCCGTGAAGGGGTGGCGCGTTAGAACGCTCTGTTTTGTACTAGTGACCGCGTTAGGTGCACCGTGCTTTCTAACAACTCAATTTTTCCATTTTTGAAGTGGTCCAGGCAAGTTTTAATTGGTTGAAAATGTTGCATTTGCAGGTGTTCAGCTGTTAATCATGAGTATCTGGCGAGAGAGAGAGCATGAGTGGGAAGAACGAGAGATGGTGACGGATGCAGCGAGCTTAATGGCTCTCCAGAGGTGCGGATTGCTCAAGTATGCCCGTTTAGAACTGATGAGGGGTCAAGAGGACCTCCTGAGGTGGCTGATCCAGCAGTGGGACGAACGGCATCATGTCTTTCGGATTGGTGGCAATGAGCTCGCCATCGAAAAGGATGATGTTTACTTTTTGACCGGCTTGTCATGTCGTGGGGCGAGGCCCAATTTGACGGGGTCCAGAGCTGACCCTCATTCCACTACTGATTTGATCCATGCGCACTGCATACGTGGCACCCAGGCTGTGAGTAACCGGATACCTATTGCACAGGTGACTTTGAGACCCTTGCGGTCTATTCTATGGATGATTGTTCGCTTGGCAGGTGCCAAGAGTCAGCATGTGGCAACCAAGGCTCAGATGCTCCTAGCCTTGGATTGTATGCAGCCTCAGGTTTTCGACTGGTGTGACGGTGTGGTCCGTCGGGTCCGAGCAGAGCTTAGTGAAAAAGACCCGTACTCAAAGGGAGTTTGGGTACTAGACACTCAGATTGCTTTTCACCGGAGCGAATACCACCGATGAGCCGAGATCCCACAGCCGCCCACCGTGTCCGACGCGGAGTTTGCGCGGTGCCTTGCAATACTTACTTCCGACTTGACCTGAGAGGGTCCCGTCCACACTGTTTTCGGATGAGGAAGCCTGATTACGGACTCTCACACGAACAAGGATTATGAATTATCCCTATGCAAGGATGAACTTCACAGGCGATCCCGACTTAGTCCTGCCCCCTGGCACCCAGTGGGGGCTTGATGGTAAGAAAAAAATGATCAGTGTTTTTTCAAAGAAGTTTTTTGTGTTTTTAGCTTTTGAATGTTTATGTAAAATTTTTTTGTTTAAAAAGGGGTGAAAAATTTAGTTTTGACATGAAGCTTTTGCTTGCTTGACACAGATGTGGCACCTGTCCGTCCAGTTGGGGCCCCTCGCTATGCACGGCGAGGATTGCAGCTACCCGGGGCTGGCGCACCAGTGGAGGATGCGGAAGCCGGCGACGATGATGATACCCAAATTTTACATGAAATCTCCAGGAACCTGGAGGGTCTGAGTATGGGTATACCACCGCTTCCTATGCGGGAGGTTCCAGTTCGTCTGCAGCGGCATACTGTGGGTGTGCCAGAGAGATACTTAGTCCCTCTGAGGAGGATAGCTAGAGCAGTTGTATGCTATCATGAGCATCAGGCCTAGCTGGTGGAGTAGATGTATTAGTGTCAGAGCATGGCTTAGTGTAGCCAAATTTTGTAAAACACCCCAAGTTTTGGGAGATTTTTCTTTTCGATGTTTTCTATGTATTGGACATCACACACACACACATATATATATATATATATATATATATATTTGGTGATTTGCGTTTTTAAATTTTTATGTATTTTTGATGTGATAAAAATATATGTACTCATGAGTAAATCTTTTACAATAAATGCGATAAATGCCAATCTAACACATAATTTGCCAAAGAATCGGCTAATGCATTAAATTCTCTAGGAACGTGTTCAAATGTGATTGTCTGAAATTGACGTTCTAAAAGTCGCACTCGTAAAAAATAACGTAGCAATACAGGGTGGAGGACACGGTAATAATTGTTTAACTGCATAATGATGAGTTGGGAATCTAACCTGACCACTAAATCGGAGATGTCACGAGATGCCGCTTCCATGAGGAGTTGGATCACTGACATGTACTCGGCAACATTATTGGTGGCGGTACCCAGGAAAATTCCCCCGGAACCAAGAAGGTCCGACTCAGGAGTATAGAGAACCCAAGCAGCTGAAGCAATGTGTCTAGTGTGACGACTAGCACCGTCCGCATATCCGACGTATGATAATGAATGCGATGACATCTGTGCGAAAGAAAAAGATTACATGAGAAAAACACCTTAAACCAAAAACAATAATCCAGAAGCATCAAAATAAAATAGGCAAAACTTATATACATAAAATTACAAAGCATATGCCTAGTGCGAAACTAGGCAAAATACTTCTTCAGATAGAGCCCGTTGCGGGGCCTCCTCGAGTGGAATTCCATTACAGTCCTGTAGTTCGTAAGCCCCTTTTGAGAGGGCTTTAGTAACGATGTAAGGACCGAGCCATAATGGTTGGAGTGTTCCTGCCCCCAAGAGGTCATGCTTTTGATCATATAGTAGAACGAGATCGCCCTCTTGGAAAGAACGAGGCTTGACAGATTTGTCGTATTGAGCTTTAACTCGGAGCTGGTGAGCTTCGAGTGCTAGTGTAGCATCTCGACGAGTTTCGTCCAAATGATCGAGCGAGAGCAAGCGCTCTTCTATGGCGGTGGTGCCAAGCAGGAGTTCAATGGCAAGTTTGAGTGATGGGATTTCGCACTCGATCGGAAGTATTGCCTCCAGGCCGAAAGCAAGTTGGAAAGGTGTGATATTTGAAAAGCAATACGGAATATTTTCCATGATACCTGTCTTGACCGAGATATCAATAAGTAGAGTCTTGGAAAGATTACCTATTTTCCCTTCTGAATCGATAGTGTGAACGGTCATATAAGAGAAGGGAACTATCTTAGATTGGTCAAAAGACGAGATTTCAATTTTTATTGCCTCCGAATCAATCGTCGAAGTGTGATGGTGAAACTCTCCCCAAGGTCGTTCTTCTAATGACATGATCTCTCGAATAGCTTCGTCTGTAGGCGAGACTTCATTGAAGAGATCCTTAGAGAGAACTGTTATGGGAGCGAGGCTTGTACCTGCGGTCGAAACCATATTAGTGGAGGGTTCAGATGTGCTTTGGATGGCTTGATAAGCCAACTCAACCGGCGAAAGCGGCGTCTGATCTCCACAAGAATCAATATCTGAAGGTGCCGGGATGATCCATGGGTCGATAGAGTCATCTGAAAAGGTGGATATTATTGCAACCGTGTTTTGGATCTGTGGCGGCGGTAGAGGAAAACAACCCAGTAGGGAAGATGCCGTCAGAAGACCGGTACCGATACTGACGTAAGAGTCAGGGACACCTCCTATTAGGGGTACAGAGCTACTTGGTAAAGTGGCATAATCAGGGGTGCAGAAGGATAGCTGATCGACCGTGACTATTTTCCCATCCAATGGAAATAGGATGAGTCGGAAGACCGAAGACACAATGGTGGTCATAGCATAAGACCAACTGCGACCGAATAATAGATTATAGTCGAGATGACACTCTACGACTTCAACGTCCACGTTTACCGTTTTCCCACTCAAAGTGATGGGAAAGCTAGCAAGGTATCCTTTTGGTAGGAAAATGTGGCCATCGAAAGCTTTGATGGAATTCGATGGCGGGGTTAGAGTAGGAGAACCTAAATGGATCCAGCAAGCTTGTGACATAACGTAGGTCGAAGCACCTTCGTCTATGACAGTACGATGGATTGGTCTCCCTTTCGACACAACCTGCACCTGGAATGCGAGTTGATGTGAGAGGCGAGGTTTAGCCTTTTCCATATCAAAGATTGCTAGCATGGAATCTTGGGGATCTATTCCACCGATGGCCGAAAGCAAGGCTTTCCTTTGTGTTGGATAGGTTTGTAATACTTTAAGAGCAGACATAGCTGACGGTGCCTGCGCCAAATCTTCTACAATATTGTAGTTTTGGGCTGCACGTGCAGAGGTATTATGAGTCGTGCATCGAAGTGTCCCTTTGGGGGGATGAATTACAGGTTCAACAGTAGGCCTTTCGATATGTAAATCGTTGGGCGGCGGCGGATTGGAACTAGTTCCAGGTTCCTGAGCATCTATGGTAGGATTTCCATAAAGCTTGGCGCGAGTTTGAAGGTCAACACTCTCGATGCCATAAATGGCAGATGGTCCTTCGCCGGAAGGATACGAACCACTGTTGCCCCGTTGATGGGGTTGTGGTGGATTGTCAACCATGTGTTGATGTTGTTGCGGTTTATTGGGGAAAGGATTGTGAAGAACGGCAGGTGTTCGCCCAAAATCCTTGTTAGCAATAAAATTGGTGCATTCCTGCAGCCGAGGACATTTGTATGTCAAGTGGTCCTCCGCACATATTTTGCAAGGAAATTTCATGGGTTTATCCTTTCCTCTGTCATTTCTGGCAGCATTTTTCTGATTAGGGTTGTTCTGATTATTCGACTGCTCTTCCGAAGAAGATGTTTTATTCCTGTTCTTCTTATTTTTCCCGCTAGGTTTTTGTGAGATTTGCACCGAATTTATCTCAGCGGGAGGAAGAGGAGTTGTTTGATGGGGGGCGGTGGCAGCCGAGGATGGCTGGGAGGTTTGCCCCCGAGACTGATTGGTGGCTACACCAGAGATCGTGCCAACGAGACCGTCGGCATGAGCTCCGGTTTTCTGAGTAGCCGGAGGGTTTGGATTACTAGGGGCATGGGGGAGCAGATCGTAAAGCGTACCGGATTGTGAATAGATTAAATCCAGGTGCTGGGCATGACGAATACATTGATCTTCTGTCACTGCACCTGAAAGAACAATGTCTTTAGATATGTGGGGTAAAAGAGACTTGCAAAACCAATTGGCCAAGAGATGGTCCGATATTGGCGCTTTGACGAGCCTCCTCCTACGTCTCCATTCATGAATATGGTCGGAGATGTGGGTGGCGGTGTCTTGTCGCAATGATGTTAACAATTCTGTTCCGGTTTCCACTCTAATTGGCAGTTGGAAGTTCTTTAAGAACTCCGTCGCTAAAGTGCCAAACGTATTGATGGCGGCGCGTGGCAATTCAATGTACCACTTAGCGGCATTGCCTGTAAGGGTGCGGGGAAACAGTCGAAGTCGGACACTATCATCTACCATGGAATTGGAGATGTACCATAAATGGAAGGTAGTGATGTGTGCGGCCGGGTCGTCCCCATGTTTCCCGTCGAACTTCGGGATATCAGAAGGAATCTTATGCGGTATTGGAGGCCAAAGCGGGTTGTGGTTTATGGGGTCGTTCGTCAGCTTATGGATGTCGGGTATGTCCAAAGCTGCCAAGAAAGGCAATTGTGGATTTTCCCCTGAGTCTAACCAAGGCAGTATGGGCTGATTACTTGGACCATAGGGTCCTCCCATCCACGTGTTACCAGAAGGGTAAGTGGGACTTTGATAAAAACCTCCCATAGGTGGAGGAGTAGGAACATACGGTTGTTGTCCATAGGGCATAGTGTATTGAGGGGAAAATGGTTGGTTGCCCCCAGCATAAAAGTGCCCTCCCACTCCAGATGGAGGTTGGGGTTGGTTAGTCCAAATGGATGCAATAGAGTTTCCCGGAGGCATACTAGTACTTGCATAATTTGGCAACGGTATAGATCCCACACCTATGTTTGAACCACTTAAGGGGATAGTATTTACAATGGGTTGTCCCATTTGTCCTAAGGATTGCATAGGAAGAGAAATATTCCCTGCTACCTGCGTACTGATAACACTGCCCCCTGGTATAGTAGCCAGGGGGTTTGAACTCAACAGAGGGTTCCAACCGAAATGGTTGCTAAAGGGCACTGAAGTAGTCATGCTCATGGGAGGAGCTACCATGGTCCCCAACGTGGTTACGGTAGGAGTAGATGCCGAAGGGTTCGGTAAACTACTGACAGTTGTGTTAACCATAGGATTGGGGGTAGGTGTATGTTGACTACTGGGGTTACCCAGTAATGGCATAGAACTGAACACCGGCAGGGAGGATGGTGGCGAACCAGGAATGGTTGCCATTGGTATCGACCCTATGGATGCCGGTGGAGAAATAGATGTTGGTGTTGCCGCAGACATATCTCGGCATGGTGTAATTTGGATTATCATAGGCCCTAACGGATCAGTGAGTGGAGGATTGTAATTAGGTACAACGCCTTCAGTGAAAGGGTCCTCCGGGAGTTCCGGCTAATAAGGGTCTATGTGATAATCAAGATTAGTCAGAGGAGACTGCCCTTCCGTAGAAGGCCCGGGTTCACCAAGGTTCAGTTCTTCCTCAAGGTTGAGGGGAGGTAGACCTTGCTGTCATCGAGATAGACGGCGTGGGTCAGGGGACGCCACGGTGACCGGTTTAATTTTAACAAATTTTATTAAATTGTGATCTATTATGAAGTCTCAAATGACAGTAACCACACTCTTAACAAAAAGAAAAAGGACTTTCTAAAATCAATCAGCAAGCAGCCAGAATAGGGTGCCCTGTCTGAGTACTACCGTTCACTGGTGATGAAATCCAGTCTCGCAATAGTATACAGAGAGGGTTGGTCGAAAGTACAGTTACGGTCACTCGAGAGCTTCGCTCGAACCTCAGACGATAGGTGTAGGCACTCTTGTGAAGACGAGTACCCTCCTAAAGACCGAAGACAGAGTGGGTCCGTCTGTTTCAAGTACCAGGACAACCCGTCCCAGTCACCTTGTGTTAATCCCTAAAAGTATGGCCACTAAGGATACCTCAAATCACAGACATCATCAGGGGGGTCCACGGTCAAGGACAGTGTGCTATATGGGCATAATACCTAGATCCCCGATCTAGTTTCGACATCCCTGAAGGGGACCCCAATATATAACACACCCACAGGATGCAGTCGAAGGCAGGCTACCTTCTAGTGCACCCAAGTGTTGTGTCGCGCTGAGCTCCGGTAAAGGAACGGTCCCAATAATGTGAGTGCAGCAGGATTTCACTCGTTAATGACTCTAGTTTTCAAGTTTTGAGATCTTGGTAGTTTTCTCACTTTCCTAACCCAAGATCCTAGCCTGAACTACTGTTTGTGTGAGCTCAAAAAAGAGTTATTAGATTGATTTTAGTGTCTCTTTATTTTTAGTGTACTTTTTTATTAGTCTTGCGGAGGGGGAATGGATGTATGAAGTATAGTGAGACTTTGACTCAAGAAACCATGCAAAACATGCTCTAAATATTAAATTCAATGAAGAGTGTTTCTACAGGGAAAGGTTTCTTTTTCAATCATCCATGCACCAACATGTAAATAACACAGCTCAACTTTTGAAGATTCAGACTTCTATCTACCTCTTTTAACAGTCTGTGAACTAAAATTTTCAGAACAAACTCAGCTAAATGCAGAAAAATAATAAAAAAAAATTTCTCTTTTAAAAAGTAAATGTTTTGCACACTAACTAAATAAGAGAAACAAATAACAATGCCAGTTTAGCAGACAAGCACAGGGATTCAGTCGCTGAAAGGTACTGATGGCCAAAAAACTCTACAGCTAAAACACAGTCACAGCAGTGAACAACAAGGTTTTTGGCTGAGTAACGCTCTGTCTGTGAGAAAATACAATGTTATAACGCACTGTATTTAAGCATAGACCGCGTTATAACGCACTGGATAGCCTGCATAGGTCGCGTTAACCAGGGAAAAGCTCTTCAGTTGGCCAGACAGGAACAGGATTGAACTCTGCAAGCGTTTGGTATGTCTACTGGGCATAAAAAATGGTCGGAAGGATCTTTGAACAGAGAAGAAGAGAAGAAAGGAAGGAATAAATAGTCTGGAAACTATGGGGGAAAACTCCCCAGTGGAGTCGCCAATTCTGCTATAGGGTAAACTGCTTGGGTGGTTGGTTTTCGTATATCCCTCTTAGGGCTTTCCGGTGCCCGAGGCAGACAGTAAGATTAGCTATGCTGTTCACAAAGATGGCATGAGCATGTTCATATTAGCTTGAAATAACTTGAAGGAATACAATAGAGAATTACCTCTTTGACAGCCTTGGAATCCCTTGGAGAGCGCTGCGCAGCAAAGCAAGAGTCCTTCTTCGCCGGCTCCAAATCCGAGTCCTGCAATCAGTCAAAGCACCCGCGTAATTTCTAATATAACAAGTATCCTATCAATTAAATCAACATACAATAAACATCTAGATTATACACATCTGAGCCATTCATATCATACTAGGTAAATGTTCAAACAATAATGACCATATTAAGCATTGAATGGACAAAACGAACACAGTTCTATTGATTTTGAAAGAAGGAGGATTACAACCATCGGTTGTACCAAGCCCTCCTCAGTCTCCCAATCTCTCTTCTCTCTCTAGTGAAGAAGTCCAAGTCAACAAGCTCTCTAGGAGCCTCTTTGACTCTTGGCCTTCACAATGTCACACTATTCTCTATTCCACAAGTATACAAGAACCTCGAGCAATCCTTCGACCTTCAATTAAGAGCCTTCAGCTCCTTCTTATAGGAGAGGGAGAAGGCCATTGTTGCCCTTCTCTTTCCACTAGTTTGGAATGGAAAAGGCTTAGATGTTTCCTTGATCTCCATGCTTTTGCCTCTCTTGGAGTTCAGTCTCCCATGGCAATGACCAATAATGAACTGGTGCTTCTGCGGTTTCCTTTGTGAACTGACTCCTTTGTGAGGGAAAGTCGGAGATTCAAATCATTCTCCGCGCTCTTTTCCCAATTTAAACTTAAAACATGGGTAACGCGTCCCTCCAGTGTAAACAGAGCGTTGCCCTAGCCACTAACGTGGCCAATGTACTGATTGCCTGCGTTATAACACTCTTGTTCTGTTCTATATATGCATTACCCTGGCAGAAATAGGTTTAATTTAGGTCTTTGTACTTCTTCCATATTTGTCTTCCCCTCTGAGCTGATGAGGAGGTATTTTGACCTGTAACAAAAACGAAAGATGCATGGAAGCTCTCAAATATTGTGGGCCCAATAAATTATTCATGACATTGTGTCTCAGAGCTCAACTAGAGCTGTTTCAATACTTGATTAGTGTCTGGGACATTAATCAGGAAAATTTCATTATTCATGACCAAGAACTTGAGATTGAAGTTTCAGATGTTTATTTCATAACCAGACCATCGCAGAGGGGGGTAGTTCCAATCCTGACCGACACTTGGCCCTCAATGGAGAACATGAGTATGGTGATTCACAGGGTGTGCGCAGGGGCAAGGAAAGGATAAGAAAGCTAAAAATTAGATATCCAAACTATTTCGGATTTGGCACTTAAGGTAGTGCTGCACACCATTACACGAGATGCAGGATCGCAGGCGCCGCATGAGGCCACAAAGACACAACGACTTATTTCTGTATATTGCATGACACCGACCCTCTACAACTAGGCAGAGGCAGTGAAAATCAACATGAAGCGTCAACTGACAAAGTGAAAGAAAGCCAAACTGAAGCAGTTCGGTTACGGGCCTATTCTGGTATCGTTCATCTTGGAATGACTACCGATCATCAGCGTTAGGATGTAATATTCCTACATTAGCACATAGCTAATTGGAAAATTAAATTTTTATTTTTCTCTTAGATAGGAGAATAAGAGGGTATGGAGACCCATAAAACTCCTTAATAGGAATAAAAGACACTCCTAGTGTGAATGGAGGTAATCTGAAAGCTGGATTGAAGACCCTTAGGTGTGAAAAGGGGTTGGAGCATATTGAATACGTCAACTTTGACCAAATCAAACAACATTGTTATGGAGGAGTGGCATTAATGGTGGGACAACGCAGTTTTGGAGGGAGATTTATTGCATGATGGTGGAGACCCTAATGAGTGGGACCCAAGTTCAGAAGGCTCACATTGCTTATAAGGAATGGGATGGTAGCCATATGGGATTATGTTATGATTATTATTTTGATATGTCTGTTTAGAATTTTTCTCCCTTCAGTTGTTTAGCTAAGATTGCTGGTGCTGTTTAGCACAGGGTGTTTCTGGTCGGGAATACCACCTCTTTCCTTGAGAGGCCTCTTGGGAGAGTATTGATCTATCATTTCCACATATCCGGTATTATGGCCAAGCTTCAGTCTTCATCTACAACACAATTTCTATTCATATTTGTGTTGTATTGTAGGGTGTTGTAGTGGAGGGTTGAGAAACCCACTTTCTGAGCTAGCTTTTCATAGGAGGAAATATTCCTTCTCTTGGGAGATCATAAATGAGGGTTCTTGAGCACATTTTAGATATTTGGCACTAGGACAACCTATTCCCATCATTTACAACGCAGTTTCATCTAGGAATTGCGTTATTTTGGAGGGCAGTTTTAGGGGAGGATCTATTGGCTCTTTTAGAGTGTTTTCCTATAGGTGAAGGGTTTAACATTTCATTGTAGGGGATCCTTGAGGATATCTATATCAGATCCACATTATTTCAGCTTTCTATTTCATGAGCTTCAGTTTTCAATGACTCTTCAGTCCTAGGGCTGTAGATCACCATTTGTATTTGGGTGTATTTCCAGAAACCCTTCTCGGGTTCTCTTGGAAAGGTGTCTAGGAGGCTAGATATTCACTCCTAGCATTATTTGAGCTATATAACATAATATATACATTGATATACCTTTATGTAACAGTTTATGCCCTAAAAATGTGCTGCCTTGGCTCAGGGAATTTGTATGGAAATTATTTCTCATGTGATGGCATATTTTGCTTGTAGAGGCTTGTTTTGTATTGCTTGAGTGACTTGATCCTCAAGATCTTGTGCCTATTATTTGCTGATATGTTTAATAAGATGGCTGTACATTTGTCTCATCTCATGATGTGTTGATTTATTAACCATTCTTTCCATTATTATGTTCATGTACTGCTTCTTCCCCATTTGGGAATATTACAGTGGTATCATAGCATAATCTTGGCTCAGCTTGTGGATCTTAGCCATTATGCTATCAGAAGAATAAAAAGAAGGAGAAAGAGATCAAAATGATGGAAAGGATGATTTTTATCTCATCTCTTTTCAGATCTAAGAAGGAACTCACCAAGGAGGTCAAGCAAAGAAAATTGGAGAAAAGAAGTGAAACCACATTAGGGTTTCAAGATGAGGAAGGTCCATGTACTTCCTATCAGAAAAAAGAAGATCCAGTATTGCATAGAGCTCCAAAGAAACATGCTATGGCCTTTTATTTTGAAGACAAGAGGCATGGATATGAAGAACAATTAAATCATGAGATTATAAGTGAGTATCTTGCAGAATATAAGTCTCAACCTAGAGCTTTCAAGGAGAATCTAACTCTCCCACAGTTCATTCAGCTCAAAGAATAAAGGAGACCTTGCAGCAATAGAAGGAAAGAGGGTAATATATTTCTATTTTCTACCTTTGATGGGTCATCCACATGCACAACAAGGGCTTGGGGAATGAATTTGGATGCATTTTTCCTGCTACATCTAGTAGTAGAGGAAGAAGCTGTTGAGATTGCAGCGCTGCACCTTGAGGGTGAAGAAAAAATTTGGTGGTTCAGCCATTTAAGTCATGCAAAAGTGACTGCCTATACAAATTTTACTCAAAGGTTGATCAAGAAGTTTGACAAGAAGAAGCTAGAGGAGAAGAAGCCTTCACCATGAATTGCTGCAAGAACACTTGCATCAGGAGGAAGAACCCTTGCATATTTGCAAAGTGGTCTTGATCTCTTGACATATAGAACCTCGTGCACTATTCCGGAGATGCATGAGGAGGATGAGACTTGGGCCAACGCTAATGAAACCATGGAAGAAAAACCATCATCATTAGTAGTTGGGGAAGCCATTACACTGGAAGGAGGAACCCTTGTAGCAATACAAGATGTTTCCAAGCTTTACCAAGGTATGCATATGTTTCCACTCTCTGTTAATTCATCACATCATATGGAGGATTGTGGGGATGTACCATTGCATGACCTAGGGTCAAGGTACATTGCTGATTTGGAGCGGCAGACTATCACTGCACTGAGCAGCCTTGAATTTTTCAAGGAGGAGGTATACAATCATCCTAGTGTATCATTGTTGAGCTACACAAAACTCTTGGGGTTGGAGTGTAGATTCTTGGAGGATGGGATGAGCATTGTCTTGAACCATGCCATGCAGAACTATGTGTTCATCATTGAGCATGATATTAAGACAATAGATGCACTATTATGGAGTTCAGCAGCACTGTCATTGAACAACAGTGATGAGTTGGGGGCCCAACCATTATTGGAGCATTCCAATGACCTTTATACATGTATAACATAAGATAGGCAGATGGTTGATGGGAGGCATCTTATATTCCATTGTTATGATGGGTCTTTCTTGATGAGCACTTCATTGCTCAATAAGAATATTTTCCTACCACTTATTCGGATCCTTATGGGGTCAACATGGTCATCATTTGGAGATCTCCAGGAGATTTCATTTCAACATCCCATGAAATGCAAAGACAAAAAACTGATTTGGGAGGATGGTATTCTCTATTGGAGGGGTGCCACTTTTGGACATGATGATAGACACTCACCAATGGTTGGATGGGTGATGTTGATGAGCAAGGGGTTGGGAAACCACTTTCATATTTATGACACCGAGAAGTAGGACGTAAGACTGCATTGGTTACTCTTGAAAGAGTTTGGTCATCATATGCCACATTCTATTTCAAAGAGTAGGTTGGTGGATGGAACTTGGAATGACACTTACATCGTATGGCAGCAAGGATTTTGGGTATATGGGAGTGATGTGATATATTTCATGTCAACCATCTTGTTGTTGCTTCATAGTTTATATGGTGATGGTGAGGGGAGGCAACAAGGGTTTTTGTTGCTTTGGTTGTTCTTGGGGGGATATGGACGGATTTCCTTCCATACTTTGCATAATATTGCAGGAGTAGTTGATGGCACTATCATGGTGAAAAGGGGATACTCCTTAGCCTTGGAGGTTCAGGGGGTACTTCCACTTTGGAAGGAATATCCCATATATAAAAAAATTATGATTGATGGTTTTGACATGTGGTATGTCAAAGAATGGAGCTATGAGATGACAAGTTACTTATTACAAAGGCCAACAACACTGTCACTTGGGAGCTTGGGTTTGTTGATGGAGTGTCCCCAGGATCACTTCACATATGATGCACTTGATTAACAAGTAGGAGATGAGAGTGATGGAGTAGTGGATAGAGACATCTACTACCATGATATGATCTTCTTGACTTGGATCTCTGAGCATAAGGAGAAAAATTTTCATGCAACACATGGTTCATTTATTTTCATGGATATATGTAATACCACAATGGAGGGCTCATTCATGGATCTTATTATCAGATTATGTAATATCCAAAAATGGGAATTCACAGCAAAGCCTGCTAAAATAACGCACTTATTGGAAATCTGTGCACTGAAATGAGTTTACAGCTCCTGGATCCCTTAGATCAGTGTGTTGTACATGTTAGCCCTTACATAGAAATTCTTGGCCTGTTGCTTCTTCCGAATCTGTTTCAAACCTCTGCCGTGGCCTAAAACCCCCATATTCCTACTTAACATTACCATTTCTATTCATAAAATACACTTTGCAAAAGTTAAAACCTGCAATTAAAATCTATATCAGACCTAGCCCCTAGGGTCTCAGCCCCCTTGGTTTTGATTCCCATGTGAATCGTATACAAAACCCTGTGTTAAAACCAAACAGGGCCCATTTCTTTGCAATTTCGGGCCAAATCTTAACCGCTCGACCCAAAAAAAATCAACGGCTCATATTTTAATTCACCACAGTGGTCCCCGTGCCTGAAAACTAGTTGATTATTCCGCCCCGCCCACTCGGGACAAGCGGTATTCTCCATGGAGCCAGCGATTCCATAGATCGCATGACAAGTGTCCTCATGTACGATTCCCATACCACCCTATTTAGCGCATTAAAGCTCGATCCAGGGCATGTGGCGAAATTCATTCTAATCGTCTGATCAAAAGTGTATCATCTGACAGGTCCCATCTTCGAAGTCGCACACCATTTAGTCTTGTCCACATCGCCTCTGGCCCACCGCTCCATTGATCTTAGATGCATCCTTCACCGTTGATCGTCTTCTAAATTGGATGGTTGAGATTCATTTGACCCTGCACAGTTGACCAAGCCTCCTAGCCCGTGCGCCACGTCGCAATTTCCACGTGTACTCCGTATTCCTTCCCCACCATTCATATGTCTCGTTTACGTGTCATGTTCTAGTGATTATGATACGAATATCCACCCAGTTCACTCATTGTCATCTCATTGTGTTTTCTTTCACCATCCTCCATCTCTCCACCATTCACATACATTTTCTGCCATTATGCATCGTCTTATCATTCCATCTAGTCTGTGTCATCATTTCCATGGCCACCGCTGCAACCATCACCCCTGTGCCCGATTTTCTTTAACATATTGGAGGGTTTTGCAGGTTTTAAGACGAAGAAGAGACGCCTTAATTCGTTGCCCCATCATAGAGGTCAAATGCACTCCAAAGGACCATTCAATAGATGCTGGATCACGGAACAAGGATCTGAAGAGATATACAGATAAGAATTTTATTTAATAAAGCAGGCCTGAAATTTATCAAACCCCTCAGAGCAATTCAAAAGATAGACTCTGGTAGCTAAAGGAATTAATTTCACAACAAAGAATACCAATCAGAGAGTAAGGAATTCAATGGTTGGAACCAGAGATTTCAAAAGGCGATTTAACATCCAGAAGGCTCGAGTACAAGCGCAAAGAAATCAGATCCTCCAGGGTGCTCTTCAATATATTTTTCTCTCAGAAAAGTACATAGTGTTTCATATTTTATTCCTCATATTTTGTCTCCAGAAACATATACTCCTACTACATTTATTTTATGGAGCAACCACAGAGTACACTCAGCACTACAGCGCCGTCAAGCAGTATTGGCTGGCATCCTTCCGCCATTTTGCTCAAATTAAACAATTTAATGTTTTCACCTACCCCCTTTCTCTAGAGTTTTCTGTTTCTTCTATAAAAAGGAGAAAGAAAGACATTGTAAGGGTTCCAGATTTCTATCAACAAACTGTGCAGTGAAAGGCTTTGTATACATCTTGTAAAGTTTCTATATGAAGGCTCAGAGCCCCGTAGGGTCTCAGTGAGGAGGAGTTATAACTGTAATGAGGATTCTGGTCTTTGGTATCCCACAGTATGTAATCTTTTCTTATAAGTTAATATAATATCTCAGTTCATTGCATTTATCTTCTTGTATCATGTTCTAGAATGCGAGTGGCCCACTGGTCTTAAGTAAGGATTCATCCTAGTTGGTGCCCATACTTGGATTAGTCAAGCACTTTAAATAGGCCTAGTCATGATATACTGTTCCATGTTCATGTCATTCATATTTTCTGCTATATTAGTTACTTGAGGAGGGTGCTTTTAAAACGCCATTATCATGTATGGATTCTTAGTTGGATAAGCCCATATGTGGTTCTGTTGTGTATCTGGGTATCAACCTCATGTTAACTAGTATCTCCTTCATGTTTCTTCACTGCATCCACTTTCTGATATTTGATTTCTGTGGCATATTATTTGAACTGGCCCTCTTTGCAGTAAGCTGTCTCTTAACTATCTAATGCTTTTGTATTGGAGTTTTGCATGCTGTTCCTACATTATTCTTATCTTTGTATCAACTTCTAAGAGAGTTTGGTTCCATTTAAACTAATTTCCTTGTTTTGCAAGAGATAGTAAGAGAGCATTTGGATTGACACCCAAGCTATATTTCATGTTCTCTTGCTATGATAAGATGTCCTAGGCACTGGTCTATGGAAAATCTAGACTGTCTCTAGGGGATGAAAAAATTGTCTACAACACAGTGGATCTGAGGTATAGATCCAAAAGGAGAGCAAAAAAAAATCAAACTAGGTGTGGTAAAAAGTTCTCCCAACACCTAGTCTAGCTGAAAAACATCCATAGAGAGGGGCTGTAGCTATGTGCAACAAGCTGCTTCAGAAATAACACAGTTTTGAGAGCATGAGCAGGAGGTCAATAATAAAGATCAAATTTGAAATATACAGCAGAAAATCAGATCCATAATGATGCTCTTACATTATACAATAGAATGTATAAGACAAAATAGAAGAAACTCCTCAGAAAAGAGGGCTGCAACACATGTATTTACTGCAAAATGGTTTAACAACATTTTTATAAGAGTTGCAGCAGCTGTATGTTACACTTTAGATATAGAGAAGATCTGTGTACAAAATATCAGATCCATTTCATATCTGTACACTAGAAAGGCTCTTTTACAAGATCCCCTTGGGGTTTTGATCAAAACATGCAATATAGAGAGTAGATCTGAGTTTAAAGTAGCATATTTGCAATATTATTTAGAAATTTCTGAAGATGTTTTACATTATAAACATATAATATCTATACAAAACATGGATTAGAAAGCTAATCCATGGATCACCAAAGTGAAAGGAAAAGCCCAGCACCAGAGATCTCTTCTCAAAAAGGGGATCAAAACACCCTGCAATTCCTTCTTTGAAAATAACGCAGTTCTGGAAGGGAAACTACGTTGTAGCTTGAAAAACTAAGTTGGCCTGCTACCAAGATATGAAATATCAGCTCCAAAGGTTAAGAACTCTCTTGCCCATGGGATATAAGACTTTCACAGTGAAAAGAGATCCTGAAATGGCATAGATCTGAGAAGATCTGACCTCCACTTGCTGCAGCTTGCAAGGAAAAGCCAATCCTGAACAGGATCAATGCTGTAGTTGAAAGGTGAGCTTGGAAAAATGCCTGATAGTGGATGAAATCAGTAAGACTCCTCCAAGAAATCCTCAATGGAAGAGGTGGGATCCCTACATAGGAACTCCCAAGTGCTAAGCAACACTATTCTTAGCTAAACAAAAAAGAATGGTATATGTCTACAGACGCTATACTCAGAAATATGCACAATAAAAAACTCTCTCTTGCTGCTCTCCTCCTCCTTTTATAAGATGGAAGCCTTGTCAAACCCTAAACCACTTCAATGAATTAGCTCCTTTCACATGAGGAGCCTCTATCTAAAACTGCGTTGTCCATCCATGAGGTGCATTGAATCTAGACTACGTTGTAGATTTGGTCAAGGTTGACCCAGTCTCATAGCTCAAACCCATTCGCACCTGCAAGTGTTTTGTTTACATGGCCCAGATTTATCCCTGTTCACATGGACATTGATTTATTCATTTATTTTCAAGAGTTTTACATGTCCTCCTTTATTCATGTATTCAAAAAACAGGAAATGAAACAAAATTTTATATTCATCTTAGCTTAGGCTAAGTAGGAATATTATAGTCCTCCCCTCCAAAATGTTACTTGTCCTCAAGAAACTGATAGGGTGAGTGCTGCAACACTTCTCCTTCTCGATTGGTGACACCATCATAGATCAAGATTTCATCATGAGCCAAGTGTTCACCAATCCAAGCCTCCATGAACTGTTCCTCCAAAATCATCATCAGATATACAAAATACATCCCACAAGGAGTCAAGAACTCAACAGAAACAAACACGGTTGGTCCTATACTCTCTCTAAGGCATGTATCATAAGGTGCATAGAGAGTTTCCATCCCATGTGGTACATAAAAACTGCCCATCCTCTCTCCATACAATCCCATGAAAAGTACAACTATATCATCCAAGTATGGGAGCATAATGACATATATACACACATAAATTTGAGCATGAGGAGGTGGGTCAAAATCCCACATAGGGTGCCAGCGCAGTGTATCTCCTGCCTGCACCAGATCAAGGTATGGTAAGTGGTTTCCCCACCACTTACTTTCTGCAAAAGCGTTCTCACCATGGATGAAAGTGTGAGATATGTTTGGTGCCTTTGGGAAGCACCCATCATGAAAAGGAATCTCCCTTTGCATAGCAGGGGAGTGGCCAAGTTCAGAATTTGCAGTGGCCCAAAGTTTGCCATGAGATTCATATGATACAACACTCCTCTTGGGAGCTGTTGGGGTTCCCATGTTTTGGCCAGATTGGCAAGACCAAAAGATGAGACAACATCATAACCACTTTGGGGCCCTAGGATCTAGCCCTCCTGGACCCAGAGAGGGATCTCTCCAATTAAACAAAGAATGATATATCTTTTAAAGCTCAAATGAGATGTTAGGTTAGTTATGAAGCACGAAGGGGGTTTTAAAATGATTTGGTTGGTTGGTTGTTGGGCTGGTCATGAGATCATAAACTGAGAAAGTAATGGAAGGAAAGGAGCAGAGCAGCAGGATGTTTCAGAAAAATAGGATAGGTTAAGAATGTGCCATCCATTGGGCTATGGAGTCATGAAAGGGGATTACTTGCAACAACTAGCCAAGGATTTCAGAGGGAAAGTCATATACACTAAAGGATCTTTTTAGATAGATGATGGAATGGAACATTAAAGAAAGAAAGTGAGAGAAGGAAAGCAACCCAATTTTTGTCTATAGATCAGGTCAGAGGTCATTTAACTCCAGACCTGCTTGGACATACTCAAAGGCACCTCTCAAGGAGAGACAAAGGGGCAACTTATAGATCAAACCAGAGGTCATTTAACTCCAGGTCAGCTTTAGCATGCTCCAAGGGAAAACAAGGATAATTTTAATAGGGCTGGGGTCTCTAGATCAGAGAAGGAATTTGAACCTTCAATGCTTTGACACTAGCAAGGACATCCAAGCAACAAACCCCAAATTCATACATCAGCTAGCAACATATGGAACCGCTACACTGGTTAAATTAGCTGAATTTACTCTTAGATAACACATACAACAGAAAACATTGAAGGCAAGGAGAGCAGAGACATAGGGTACCTAACAAGGGTAAATCCTATGCCATATTTCTGATGCAAGCCAGAAGACCAATGAACAACATGAAAAATGTAATAAACAATGTTAGAGAAAATATGACCAATAGTAATAGACTAGGATCCTATGAAATTTGCTTGATTAATTGATGCAAAAATAGTCACATACATTGAGTTTAATGGCTGTTACAGTCCAGAATTTCTCCTCCCAGCCTACCACATTACAAAATACTCTGCTACTCCCTCCCAAGACTTTTCTAACAGTCAAAATGAATCGCTCTAACTGAAATCAACAACAATCGAACAACAACCCTTTAAAATATGTTCTTGGGAATTATTATAGGAGAAGAGAATAACAGGAGTAGATGATATTCATTAAATGGATCTCATTAAGATAGAGTGGAGAAAGAGTTCATGCCCACTCTGCTTAATGGCAATCTGCATCGCTGTAAGTACCTTTGGTATGGTCTGGGAGACTCTGTCAGGCCAAGATTGACCTCTGATGTTTCTTGAATGTCCTTCTGATTGTAAGGCCCTCTGTTTTGTCTTTTGAAGAAAGTAAGGTGACTAAAAAGGTCTTCATGTCTCCATGCTTCCATAACTACAGTCCTAACAGTCTTTAAGAAGCTTCTGTCAGTGTAATTAACTATTTCTGGGCTTGAGGAGGCATGGAGACTGCTGTAGGAAGGTGTACCTCTGGAGAAAACACGTTCTGCTGTTACGTAGCACTGATATGACTTGCTGGTGTGCTCTTTGGTCTTCAAACTATGCCTTAATCCTTTGAACATGGGATTAGCACATTAAATCTTCAATTCCAGGCTTAAATCCCCCAATTTGGTATCTGCTGTCTCGCTTGGCTGTTTGTAATGGCCTCTTGGTGATCCCTACACAATAAATTAATTCAATTATAAAATCCAGGGATGATGGTGGAAGGATGATTTCAAAGCCTAGAGGAATGGTGGAAGAACAGTAGAAATGACGGTCGTAGAGGAAACAGGTGAAAATGCAATGAAAAGGAGTTTTGATGGGGGAATGAATGTGGGCCATCTGATCAGTTTTGGAGGCGATGATCAATGTTGGAGATTGATGGACGGGATGAACTTTGGAAGTTGGGCGACACACAAAGGAAATGGGAAAATGCAACGAAAAACATGTGAAATGGACCATGAGTGGTGGGACCTGGTCATGGCGGAGGGTGATTAAACTTAGACCGTTGGATCTTAGGAATAGATCAATGGACGATGGAGATAGAATGGTGAATTTTTCGGGAGATCCGATGTAGAAATATGATGGAGGGCGCGATCCAGCATGGGCCGTCGATTTGGATCGAACGGATGGTCGAGATTGGATTGGGGAATTGGAATTGCAAAGGGCGGAGGGTGGCATGGTTTGGAAATTGCGATTGCGATTGGAGCGGCAATGCGATTGAGCGCCAACCATCTGATCCGGGTGATAGATCAATGGTGGAGAAGCAATCGGCGGGGAGGAACGAGAGGAACGAGTTGTTGGCCCTGGCTTTCCTCCCGTGGGTCTACTGATGATGGTTCTGCAAGCTCAGCTTCTCTCTGGAAACAATCATCATCAAATAGATCATAACTAGGAAAGTCATAATAATAAGCAATGTCACCAGTCAAACCTATCGGATTCTCAGCAGGTCTTTCTTCATCCTGATCCACAGAGGAGATTTTTGGATCTTTATCATCAAACTCAGGAGATGAATGAGAAGGAGCGTGTGTTCTATAAAAGATTTCTGAGGTGGACTACTGACTTAATATCTGATCAATCTCTTCTTCTGTCAAAATAGGGGTTTCCCTCTCATCATGGACAGAAGGACAACAATCCTCTTTCTCTTGTGTTAGCTGATTTGGAGGCAGGATGTTTTCTTGAGCCTCTTCTTCCACATCAGATTCTGCCTCTTCTATGTGGTCTCTTGTTTCCTCAAGGCAGCGTTCCCTATTAGCTTTTTCCATTAGGCACTGATATTCTCTAGTCAGCGTAACACAAGACATAGGTAAGCAATCAGGCAGTGCCTGATCACTTTCCTCTTCGTCTTCTATAGACTCTTGAGCATCGTACATGTCTTGCTCATCCTCTCGGTCTCGAGTTTGTTCTTTTTCTGGGAGAGGCATGGGCTGTTCTAAATAATCCTCATTTGCGTTCAGATTAGCCATATACATCTCCATCACTTTACCAAATGTTTCTGTTAATTCATCTAATTCGTCATACAAAGCATCATACTTTGTATCCCTGTCCATGTTTGGATTCATGCTTTTGCAAAGAATGCTACTTCTTCTTCTCAACCAGTTGAGAGTCCTCCACCAATGGAGTCATCAGGTCTTTTGGATCAAAGGGAGTGTGGAGTCGCCAGGTGGATGAATTTGACTGTTTGGAGCAGGTTGTTGTCCACCATTAGCAATTAAAAGCCAATCTAAAGGCAAAGTGGTTTCTTCCCCAGCAGAGTCGCCATTATGTTGGTGACAACAATGGGAGACAGACAAATGTTATTAGTTATAGGCTCTCAGATTTTCCCCAGCGGAGTCGCCATTATGATGGGGTTCCCATGTTTTGGCCAGATTGGCAAGACCAAAAGATGAGACAACATCATAACCACTTTGGGGCCCTAGGATCTAGCTCTCCTGGACTCAGAGAGGGATCTGTCCAATGAAAAAAAGAATGATATATCTTTGAAAGCTCAAATGAGATGTTAGGCTAGTTATGAAGCACGAAGGGGGTTTTAAAATGATTTGGTTGGTTGGTTGCTGGGCTGGTCATGAGATCATAAACTGAGAAAGTAATGGAAGGAAAGGAGCAGAGTAGCAGGATGTTTCAGAAAAAGAGGATAGGTTAAGAATGTGCCATCCATTGGGCTATGGAGTCATGAAAGGGGATTACTTGCAACAACTAGCCAAGGCTTTCAGAGGGCAAGTCATCTACACTAAAGGATCTGTCTAGTCAATTTAGCGTCCTAAATTGCTAACATAAATTATCAACCAGGGCTAGTAAACTGATGAAGTGTGGTGCACTATATGTGCTTAAGTGACCTCTTCCTTACTTCGTTGTATGTGTTTTTCTTATTTTTTTTGGGGGTTTTGTCTTTTTGGTAATTAGTATGCTACTCTATGTTCAACAGATGAAATCAAATCTATGTCAAAAAGAAAAGAAAAAGAAACCTTAGACTCAAAACAGAGTGTAAATTCTATCCCTAATTAGGAAAATGATGAAAAACAGAGCATTCTAATCCATGGATATCCTAGCTTGCAAATGAACATTCATGAAATGAAAAGTAACTAAAAACACTAAAACTTAATCTGATTCATTTAGTTTAAGATTTTTTGGAAGAGCTTGTGAAAAATATTAATTTTAATGCAATGAGAATCTCCTAAAACATAAAAGGAAATGCTAAAACAAACAGTAACTTAAAACATTATAGTGAAATCTCATTCATTTGATAAAAGTTTATTGGAAGAGGTTGAGAAAAATATTACTATAATGTAGTAAGGATCTCCTATGAAATGCTGAAACAACTTATAACATTACAACTAAATCTCATTCATGAGTTAAAGGTTTATTGGAAGAGCTTGTGAAAGAGATTAATCATAATGTGATAAGGATCTTCAATGAAGCAAAACAATCCATAACTCACAATACTACAACTTAGTCCCATTCGTGAATTAGAGGTTTATTGGAAAAGCTTTTGAAAGAGACTAACTATAGTATAATGAGGAATCTGATCTAAAATTGTGTGAACAAAATATTTCTTATACAGAGATTGACAATAGGGGCTTTTACTGGTTATTTCACCTTTACTAGAAAGGATGAAACCAGAAGCTTCTGGCCCTCTTACTGACTCTGCCTAAAGAAATATAATGTAAACACTAAATAGATCTGACAAATGAGGATCTTCCTTTTAACTAAATAACAGAAAACGAAATGCTAATAACTCAAAATATCACAATTGAATCTCATTCATTTAATAAAGATGTATTGGAAGAGCTTGAGAAAGAGACTAACTGCAATATCATGAGGATCCTTTATCTAAGCAAATGACATGAAAAATAATGCTAAAAGCTATGATTTCAGAAAGCAATCTAAGTAAGGAAATATGACAAAACAGAATTGAAAGCAACTTATCTAGAAAACATGCAAAACCTCCTTGAATAGCAGGGGGCCTCTGCTACCAATTTGGTGTAATCCTTAGCTTCAGCTCCTTAAAATTGTAATCAAAACAACATCAAAGAACTAAATTTCTTTATTGAAAACCTCACAAATCTACATCCCATTCCATTTTAAGCTTTGTTACAAAAGACTCTCTATTCATTTCTCTCCTTCTCCTATTTTTCACTACTTTTTCATTACCCATGATAGGAGAAAGCTTCTCCTATTTATACAAAATATGAGGAGTTATCTCATTAATGGGAGTCCATGAATCTCTCCCTCCACCTCTAGAGTTACAATCAAAATAGGAAATGATAAGACACATGTCTTTCTAGAGTTTCAACACAACTAAGAAATGAGACACATATCCTCTTAGAGTTTCAATACAACAAGGAAATGAGACACATATCCTCTTGATCCCATGATCTTCTCCAACCAAATTCGAATTTTTCCTTAGAGTGCCACATAAGGGTCTTCAGAAAGTCTCTTTTGCTTGATCTAATACATGTTAACAATATTGCATAAGTCCCTATATTAATAGTGTAGCCCCTTACTATGTTAGTGTAGCCCCCCTTATTGTTATTATTGTACCCCCGTAACCCCCATATTGTTATTATTGTGCCCTTACATTATTATTGTTAGGTCGGCTAGGATTACATTGTGGCCCCACTAGGATTATATTATGGCCCCATGGACTCCTATATATAGAAGGAGGTTTTGTTCATTTGTATCATCCATGAATTGTTCATTCATGTAATGTATTGGAGGTTGCCCCCTCGAAGTGGCTCATTTCTAAGGCGTGAATATCTCTTTTCTTCTCTCTTTGGAGCTGGTTACACAATATTTGGTATCAGAGCTTTGGGATTCTAGGGTTTCGCTGCTCCAAACAGGTCATCGTGGCATTTTCGCTATAACTTTTTTTCTACGAAGCTTCAGAAGCTGAAATTTCAAGGGTGCGAAGCTGAAATCTTGAGGAAGGTTTTCTAAAAATTTCAGATCTTGGTTCGTAATATTTGAGGAGATATCATCTGTGGAAGTTAGGTATTTTTTCAGGCTCATAAACAGGTCATCGTGGAATTTGCGCTATAAATTTTTTTGTACGAAGGTTCAGAGTCTGAAATTCATATGTTGCGAAGCTGAAATCATGAGGAAATTCGTCAAAAAATTTCAGAGCTTGGTTCGCAATATTTTTGGAGATATGATCTGTGGAAGGTAGTGCTTTTTCAGGCTCCTGAATTGCATCTCAAAGAGGTGATCGTGGGAAAACTTCAATAACTCGCTCTCTGGGCATTGGATTGAAGTGCCGTAAAAATTGGTCGCAAGTACACAGACTGAAGTTTCTGAGCTATCAATTTCAGAGACAAAGGACAAAACAGTGACACGTGGCAAGTCGTACAAAGTTTCTCTATGGAACTTTCAAATTCGGTAATTAGGTCATCATGGGAGATTGGACACAAATTTGTCTTGGAGAACCAACTGGGCCGACTCCGTGGCATTTGAAAGAAGTCAGAGATCTACTACGTAGCCGAACGATATCGAAGATTTTCAAATACGTAGATAATACAATTTCAATATCGAGCTCCTCAAAAGCAAGTAAAAGGTGTGTATTTTTTTCCCGAATTGCATAAGTCTTGTTTGAAGAATCAAGTTGAATTGATTGCAAGGGCATATTGTAGAATAGATATCAGTATTGGATTATAAAATGGCCCTTAAAAAGAATTCAACACCCATTAAGCCTTTGGAAAGCTCTACTATGACTCATGAAGACGAAGAATGGCAACATGACATATCAAAATTACAAGCATAGGTAAATACCATCAAATAAGAATGGAAGACCGAAAGATATTCCCCAAAACAAAGATTTCTAACTCAAGAGGGCTTGTTTATGAATTTCTATTGCTTTTGGCCTTACCAATGCACCTTCTACATTTCAAGGGTTGATGAATTCATTTTCAAACCCTTCCTTAGAAAATTTGTGCTAGTATTTTTTGATGATATACTAATCTACAGCAGGTCTTGGAAGGATCATGTTGAGCATGTTGACAAGGTGCTCAAACTATTGCAGGAGAAACAATTATATGCAAAAACATCCAAATGTTTCTTTGGAGTACAAGAGGTGGAATATCTGGGTCATATTGTATCTCACGAGGGTGTTAAAGTAGACCCTAACAAAATTAAAGCCATTAAGTAATGGAAAGTCCCCACAACCATAAAGAAGTTGCGAGGATTTCTCGGGTTAACAGGGTATTATCGCAAGTTTGTTAAGAATTATGGGAGAATAGCAGCACCTCTAACAACATTATTGAAGAAAGATGCATTTTCATGGATTCCTGAAGCAACTAAGGCCTTTGAACATCTTAAAGAGGCAATGTGCCTAGCACCGGTCTTAGCTACGCCAGACTTCACAAAAACCTTTACTGTGGAATGTGATGCCTCAGGAAATGGAATTGGTGCAGTTTTAATGCAGGAAGGAAGACCCATTGCTTTTGAAAGTCGTCCAATCAAAGGAAAGTATTTACAGAAACCTATTTATGAGAAGGAAATGTTAGCAATACTGCATGCACTAAAGAAATGGAGAACTTACCTAATGGGAAGACACTTCAAGGTAAAAACTGATCATGATAGTCCGAAACACTTTTTGGAACAAAGACTATCTTCAGAAGAGCAGCAAAAATGGGTCACAAAGATGTTGGGTTATGACTTTGAAATAATCTACAAAAAAGGAAAGCTTAATGTTGTTGCAGATGCACTCTCAAGAAAGAATGAAGAGGTGGAAGCATTGCTTTGTGCCATTTCTATTATCCAACCAGATTGATAACCGAAGCAAGAGATGAATGGAAGAAGGACAAAGATGTATGGACACTCATTCAAAATTTGCAGCAAGATCCTAGTACATCTGATACATTTAGTTGGAAAAATGATTCCTTATGGTATAAAGATCGCTTATATCTTTGTAAGAATTCCCAACTAAAACAAAAGATTCTTCTGGAATTGCACACTTCTCCTTTAGGAGGACACTCAGGATTTTTAAAAACTTACCACAGGGTGAAGAAAGAATTTTTTTGGGATGGCCTTAAATCCGATATTCAAAAGTTTGTGGCGGAATGTTTGGTTTTCCAGCAAAATAAAGTGGAGACAATTAAGACCTTGGGACTTCTACAACCTTTATCCATTCCAAGTCAACGTTGGGAGGAGATTTCAATGGATTTTATCACAGGTTTACCTAAGTCCGAAGGAAATAATGTCATCATGGTGGTAGTTGATAGACTTACCAAATATGCACACTTTTGTGCATTATCTCATCCATTTAAAGCAAGTACAGTTGCTACTACATTTATGGACAGAATTCAAAAGCTACATGGAAGCCCAAGGGTTATTGTGAGCGAAAAAGATCCCATTTTTACTGGAAATTTTTGGACGGAGTTATTTTCTTGTTTGGGTACTCAATTAGCTCATAGCTCATCTTATCATCCTCAATCTGATGGTCAAACCGAGATAGTAAATAAATGTTTGGAAGGATATCTTCGTTGTTTTGTATCTGATAAACAAACACAATGGGTCAAGTGGCTACCTCTCGCTGAATGGTGGTATAACACTTCCTTCCATACTGCAGCAAAAATGACCCCATTTATGGCACTTTATGGATATCATCCACCATCGATCACATCATCTTTAAGGGAAAATTCGAAGGTTCAAGCAGTGGAAGATCACATCGAGCATCAGCAAGAAGTTCTCCAACTCTTAAAGGATAACCCGAATTTGGCACAAAATCGAATGAAACAACAGGCAGATCAACATCGCAGCGAGAGAAGTTTTGATGTAGGAGATTGGGTATTTTTACTGCTACAACCATACAAACAAATGTCCCTCAAGCAAGCTAAGAAGGATAATAAATTATCACCAAAGTACTATGGTCCTTACAAGGTGTTGCAAAAGATTTGTACTATGGCATACAAATTGGAGCTTCCTGCTTCTTCGCGAGTACATCCAGTTTTCCATGTTTCATGCTTAAAGAAGGTTATAGGTGAAAATCTTCCAGTTCAAACAATATTGCCAGAACTTGATGAGGAAGGAAAAATCATATTGGAACCAGGAGCGGTCATGGAAACAAGAACTCGACAACTACGGAATCGATCAATTTCAGAGTATCTCATCAAGTGGAAGAACTTACCCACTGAAGATTCTACATGGGAGGATGATAATTTTATACAGAAGCACCCAGAGCTACACAAGCGTTGAGGACAACACTTGTTTGAAGGAGAGGGGCATGTTAAGCCCCTATATTAATAGTGTAGCCCCTTATTATGTTAGTAGCCCTCTTATGTACCCCCAGAATTTATATTAATGTGTCTACATTATTATTGTTAGGTCGGCTAGGATTACATTGTGGCCCCACTAGGATTATATTATGGCCCCATGGACTCCTATATATAGAAGGAGGTTTTGTTCATTTGTATCATCCAAGAATTGTTCATTCATGTAATGTATTGGAGGTTGCCCCCTCGAAGTGGCTCATTTAGCTCTCTGATTGAGAATAAATGCCCAGGCTACCTACTGTAATCTAAAAGCTAAAAATTATGCTAAAAGCTATGATTTCAGAAAGCAATCTAAGTAAGGAAATATGACAAAACAGAATTGAAAACAACTTATCTAGAAAACATGTAAAACCTCTTTGAATAGCAGGGGCCCTCTGCTACCAATTTGGTGTAATCCTTCTTCAGCTCCTTAAAATTGTAATCAAAACACCATCAAGGAACTTCTTTATTGAAAAACTCACAAATCTACATCCCATTCCATCTTAAGCTTTGTTACAAAACACTCTCTATTCTCCTTCTTCTATTTTTCACTATTTTTTCACTACCCATGATAGGAGAAAGCTTTTCCTATTTATACAAAATATGAGGAGTTATCTCATTAATGGGAGTCCATGAATCTCTCCCTCCACCTCTAGAGTTACAATCAAAATAGGAAATTATAAGACACATGTCTTTCTAGAGTTTCAACACAACTAAGAAATGAAACACATATCCTCTTAGAGTTTCAATACAACAAGGAAATGAGACACATATCCTCTTGATCCCATGATCTTCTCCAACCAAATTCGAATTTTTCCTTAGAGTGCCACATAAGGGTCTTCTAGAAGTCTCCTTTTGATCTACACATGTCAACAATATTGTTAAGTCCCTATATTAATAGTGTAGCCCCTTATTATGTTAGTGTAGCCCCCCTTATTGTACCCCTGTAACCCCCATATTGTTATTATTGTGCCCTTAAATTATTATTGTTAGGTCGGCTAGGATTACATTGTGGCCCACTAGGATTACATTATGGCCCCATGGACTCCTATATATAGAAAGGAGGTTTTGTAAATTGTATCATCCAAGAATTGTTCATTTATGTAATGTATTGGAGTTGCCCCCTCGAAGTGGCTTATTTGGCTCTACGATTGAGCATAAATGCCAGGCTACCTCTTTCAATCTAAAAGCTAAAAATTAATGCTAAAAAAGTATAAAGTTTCGAGAAAGCAATCTTTCTGATCAAATATGACAAAACGAATTGAAAACAACTTATCCAGAAAACATGTAAAACCTCTTTGAGATAACGGGGCCCTCTGCTACCAATTTGGTGTAATCCTTCTTCAGCTCCTTAAAATTGTAATAAAAACACCATCAAGGAACTTCTTTATTGAAAAACTCACAAATCTACATCCCATTCCATCTTAAGCTTTGTTACAAAAGACTCTCTATTCCTTTCTCTCCTTCTCCTATTTTTCACTATTTTTTCACTACTCATGATAGGAGAAAGCTTCTCCTATTTATACAAAATATGAGGAGTTATCTCATTAATGGGAGTCCATGAATCTCTCCCTCCATATCTAGAGTTACAATAAAAATATGAAATGATAAGACACATATCTTTCTAGAGTTTCAACACAACTAAGAAATGAGACACATATCCTCTTAGAGTTTCAATACAACAAGGAAATGAGACACATATCCTCTTGATCCCATGATCTTCTCCAACCAAATTCGAATTTTTCCTTAGAGTGCCACATAAGGGTCTTCTAGAAGTCTCCTTTTGAGAAAACATCACCAATAGTAATAGATCAGGATCCTATGAAATTTGCTTGATTAATTGATGCAAAAACAGTCACATACATTGAGATCAATGGCTGTTACAGTCCAGAATTTCTCCTCCCAGCCTACTAAATTACAAACTACTCTGCTACTCCCTCCCAAGACTGTTCTAATAGTCAAAATGAATCCCTCTAACTGCAATCAGCAACAACCGAACAACAACCCTTTACAATATGTTCTCGTGAATTCTTATAGGAGAAGAGAATAACAGGAGTAGATGATATTCATTAAATGGATCTCATTAAAACAGAGTGGAGAAAGAGTTCATGCCCACTCTGCTTAATGGTAATCTGCATCACTGTAAGTACCTTCGGTATGGTCTGGGAGACTCTGTCAGGCCAAGATTGACCTCTGATTTTTCTTGAATGTCCTTCTGGCTGTAAGGTCCTCTATTTTGTCTTCTGAAGCAAGTAAGGTGACTGAAAAGGTCTTCAGGTCTCCATGCTTCCATAATTGCAGTCGTGACAGTCTTTAAGAAGCTTCTGTCAGTGTAATTAACTGTTTCTGGGTTCGAGGAGGCATGGAGACTGTTGTAGGAAGGTGTACCTCTGGAGAAAACACTTTCTGCTATTACGTAGCACTGATATGACTTGCTGGTGCACTCTTTGGTCTTCAAATTGTGCCTTAATCCTTTGAACATGGGATTAGCACATTAAATCTTCAATTGCAGGCTTAAATCCCCTAATTTGTCATCTGCTGTCTCGCTTGGCTGTTTGTAATGGCCTCTTGGTGATCCCTGCACAATAAATTAATTCAATTATAAAATCTAGGGACGATGGAAGAAGGATGCTTTCAAAGCCTGGAGGAATGGTGGCGGAACAGTAGAAATGACGGTCGTAGAGGAAACAGGTGAAAATGCAATGAAAAGGAGTTTTGATGGGGGAATGAATGTGGGCCGTTCGATAAGTTTTGGAGGCGATGATCAATGGTGGAGATTGATGGACGGGATGAACTTTGGAAGTTAGGCGACACACAAAGGAAATGGGAAAATGCAACGAAAAACATGTGAAATGGACCATGGGTGGTGGGACCTGGTCATGGCGGAGGGCGATTAAACTTAGACCGTTGGATCTCAGGAGTAGATCAACGGACGGCAGAGATCGAATGGTGAACTGTTCGGGAGATCCGAAGTAGAAATATGTTGGAGGGCATGATCCAGCGTGGGCTATCGATTTGGATCGAACGGACGGTCGAGATTGGATCAGGGAATTGCAATCACAAAGGGCGGACGGTGGCATGGTTTGGAAATTGCGATTGCGATTAGAGCGGCGATGCGATTGAGCGCCAGCCGTCGGTTCCGAGTGATAGATCAATGGTGGAGAAGTAATCGGCGGGGAGGAACGAGAGGAGCGATGGGATCTAGGTCGTTGATTCCGAATGGATGGATGACTGGGATTTGATCGGGGGAACAAGGGAGTGGCACGCCGAAAGTTCCGATTGCGATTAGAGTGGGAGTGTGATTAGCGCCAGGCCGTTGGATCAAATTATGGATCAATGGCGGAGATGTAGTTGAGGGATCGCAATTGCAACGGGCAGAAAGTGGCAGGGATCGATAATTGCGAGTGCGATCGGAGCAGGGGAAGTGGGAGAGCGTGGACCGTTAGATCTATTCAGATCAACGGTGGAGATGTATTCGCGGCGCTACAGACGAAGACTCAATTGCATCGGGATTTTTAAGTTAACACATAGAAATGTGCTCGCCTGATGGTGCGATTGCGATTAGCGCCCGGGGCTTAAGCGCTTGGTCCTGGGCGCGGGGCATATGGTGGGGAAGTGGTTAAGGGGCTAGGCCGAAAGGGGCTAGGCCTTAATATAAGGTAGAAAGTGGGTTTTTGGCCCATTTTAATGCGTTTTAAGGCCAAATAAGGGTAACGATAGAGAGGAAAAGGGTTTATTAAACCAAACAAAGATTATTTGAAGGGTTTAAAAGGGAACTTGAGATGGTTTAGAGGGTTAATGGGGGAAAAAGAGAGGAGTAAAAGGGGATGAAGCAGAGGTTTAGAAGGGATGATATAAGGGGAAAAAGGAGGAGGCCTTTTGGGCATTTATTCTCAATCAGAGAGGCTTTATAACTGGAAATAGCAGTGGAGATTTTATCAAAGGACACAAGGCAGAAGGGGGCTTCAAGGATGATGTGTTTTCAAGGAAAATGCATTCCTTGAAGGCTCAAAAACAATCTAGCCCCCTGTTTTCTTGTCAAAAATTCATAGGGGGCTAGCAGGAGCCATGGCCTGCAACAACATGGTGAAAGAATACATAAAATTAGAAAATAAAGCTTGCATTACATGTTTAGATTTTTCACCATATATGTTTCTTCTAAACATGGAATTGTGCACAAATTTTTCTCCCTTTTTAAGAGAAGGAAGAAATGACCGAAATGACTCTTGCATAGAGCCCTTTGGCTGCCCCAACTCCACATGGCTTTTGCATTCTAGAAATTGCTGATGTAGCTCTCCTCCAAATCCTTCCCATTCAAAACATCTCATGATAGTGCTGTAGATCTTCATAGAATAGGTAGGGATGATACAGAACTCCTTGAAGGACCTTTGTAGCATCTCCTCCTTGATATTGGAGGCTCTAGGAAAGAGGATCCTATCATAATGATAGATGACTCCCTCATGGATTAGATAGCACTCTCCATGCACTTGGTCATCAAACATCATACAAGTGTAGAGATCCTTGGAGTAATCCAGGAACAACTAGGATCTCCAATATAAATCTACACTCCCCAACAAGGACAGTGATGATGATGCATCAATAAGATTGCCTGCCTTGTTTCTGATCTCTTTTTTGACATCTCTTATGCCAAAGGTACAAGTAGGAAGGACATACTTCCCCTTTGCCTCCTCCAACGGCACATAATTAGAAATGTAGGATGGTGAGGATGATGAGAGAGGAAAATCCCCCTCTTTCTGGTGCTTACTTAAGCCTTCCAGCGCTGTAGTTGTTTCTCCTAATGCTCCCTTCCCTCCTGGATCTGATTTTGGAGCATCCAGTAGTGAGATATCTCCCACTAAAACTAAATCTGGTGGCCTCCCTGGTGGTTTGCCACTAGATGAGAATGTCCCTTGCAAGAATCTCATGAACATGAGAGAAGGGACAGTGAGATCCTTGCTTCCACTATGCAAATACATCTTTGTTTTTTATGGGGAAGTGTTAGGTGAGGGGTAAGAATGCATGCCTCTGATCATGTGAGGTGTACCACTTTTTTTATCCACCCATTCCATTTGCAAAGCTTCCAAATTAGTGGTGACTTTCCCCAATGTAATCAACCATTGAACACCCAAAATAACATTGGTGTTTGGTATGTCAACTACAAAGAAGTGATCCACCAAAGTGTAGGATCCCATGGTGAATGTAAGTGATGGACCATAATGCATGCATTGCATTGTTCTATCTCCTGGGACTAGAACAGAAAATCCCTCAAATCTATCAGTGGGTATGGCCCTCCTTTGCACAAGATGAGCATCAATAAAGTTGTGGGTGGCCCCACTATCAATAAGAACAGATACCCTTTGATTCATGATTGAACCATGAACTCTTAGGGTCAAGTACTTAGGTACTCCCCTCAAATATGCAAGAGTTCTTCCAATATGAGCAAAATCTCCACTCCCATCCCCTAATGGTGATGGATCTCCCTCAACATTGTCAGCGCTGTGACCCGTCCTTGGTTCATCATCTTCTTCTTCCTCCTCAAAATATGAGAATACTTCTATGTAGTGTGCTTTCCTAGCAGCACATCTATGTCCCAATGCCCATGATTCTTGGCAAGTGAAACATAGTCTCTTCTTCCTTAGCTCCCTCTAGACTTCAATATCAAAAGGGTTCTTGACTGAGTTCTCCTTGGAAGGAGTAGATTTATCTTCCTTCCCCTTAGAAAGGTAAGAGGGCTTGTTCTGGAAAGTTGCCTTTGCTTTTGGCAAGGCATATTGAAGGTATCTAGCCCTCTCAATGGCATCATGCAATGTGATAGGTTTGGTAGATTTAACCAACCCATGCAAAGGTTCATCCAAGCCATCGATGAACATGTACACCCTCATTGCTGCAGATAGATCAGGGACCATAATAGATAATCCCAGAAACTCAGAGATATAAGATTCTGCATTACCTGACTGCTTCAAATTTGCAAGGCTCATGAAAGGTGCTTCTGGATCCTTCCTGTCAAACCTCTCCACCAGTCTTCTAGTAAATTCAGAATAGGTAGTCTCATTGGCATGGCCCAATGTAGACAACCCATGGAACCACTAGTTGTGTGCTTCACCTTCAAAGTACAGCGCTGCAATCTTGATGGCTTCCATCTCAGGGACTTTGTTCAACTAGAAATAGATATCCAGCTTTTCTACCCATGCCTTGGCAGAACTAGTGGATGACCCATCAAACTTGGGTAAAAATATTCTGGCCATAGAGTGATGTCGATCATGATTCTGAGTGAATCCACCATCTCTATACTGATGCCCTGGTCTTCTTTTGTCCTCGAGATGAAAAAAATCTTGAAAACTTATGTGGTCCTTGAATCTATGATTCTGGGACTCATACTATTCAAAATAGTCTTCAAGGGATGCTTACTCATGAAGCCCTTCATTCTCCACAGCCAAAAAGGTAGGCATAGTAGAACATTGTGGAGCTTGTGGCTGGTTCACTGGTTGATCATTCTAGTGGTGAGACATGCCAGAGCTTTCCCCGGGATGAGGCCTTCTAGGAGACTCCTTGAGCCTATATAGTATCATATATTTGATCTCTCTAGCAATATCTTGCATGGCTACCAAAATATTTCTTGCAAACTCTTCTCCTTCTTTATCACTTCTAGTTTCAGGGGCTTTACCCTTGTCTTGATCATCAGTGGTATAATCAAATTTCTTGTGCCTTCTATTATGATACATCTTCTCCCTCTCAGTAAGAGGCTCATATTCTTCTGAAATCATGTTGGCTTTGGCTCTTCAATGAAAGCACAGGCTGTGCCAAGAAAGGAGCTTTGATACCACTGTAATTTCCCAAAATGGGAATTCACAGAAAAGCCTACTGAAATAACGCACTTCTTGGAAATATGTGCACTAAAATGAGTTTGTAGCTCATGGATCCATTATATTAGTGGATCTGGGGTATAGATCCAAAAGGAGAGAAAAAAAAACTCAAACTAGGTGTGGTAAACAGTTCTCCCACCACCTAGTCTAGCTGAAAAACACCCATAGAGAGGGGCTGCAGCTATGTGCAACAAGCTGCTTCAGAAATAACGCAGTTTTGAGAGCATGAGTAGGAGGTAAATAATAAAGATCAAATTTTAAATATACAACATCAAATCAGATCCATAATTATGCTCTTACATTATACAACAGAATGTAGAAGATAGAATAGAAGAAAATCCTCAGAAAAGAGGGCTGCAACACATGTATTTACTGCAAAATGGTTTAACAACGTTTTTATAAGAGTTGTAGTAGCTATATGTTACACTTCAGATCTATAGTAGATCTGTGTACAAAATATCAGATCCATTTCATATCTGTACACTAGAAAGGCTCTTTTACAAGATCCCCTTGGGGTTTTGATCAAAACATGCAATACAGAGAGTAGATCTGAGTTTAAAGTAGCAGATTTGCAATATTATTCAGAAATTTATGAAGATGTTTTACATTAGAAACATATAAGATCTATACAGAACATGTATCATCAAGCTAATCCATGGATCACCAACGTGAAAGGCAAAGCCCAGCACCAGAGATATCTTCTAAAAAAGGGGATCAAAACACCCTGCAATTCCTTCTTCCAGGATTGCGTTGTATCTTGAAACACTGAGTTTTCCTACTACCAAGATATGAAATATCAGCTCCAAAGGTTCAGAACTCTCTTGCCCACGGGATAGAAGACTTTCCCAGTGAAAAGAGATCCTAAAATGGCCTAGATTTGAGCAGATCTCACCTCCACTTGCTGCAGCTTGCAAGGATAACCTAATCTTGAATAGGATCAATCCCGTAGTTGAAAGTTGAGCTTGGAAAAATTCCTGATAGTGGATGAAATCAGCAAGACTCCTCCAAGAAATCCTCAATGGAAGAGGTGGGATCCCTGCATAGGAACTCCCAAGTGCTAAGCAACACTATTCTTAGCTAAACAACAGAGAATGGTATATGTCTAAACAAACACTATACTCAGAAATATGCACAATCAACAACCCTCTCTTGCTTCTCTCCTCCTCCTTTTATAAGATGGAAGCCTTGTCAAACCATAAACCACTTCAATGAATTAGCTCCTTTCACATGAGGAGCCTCCATCTAAAACTGTGCTGTCCACCCATGAGGTGCATTGAATCTAGACTGTGCTGTAGATTTGGTCAAGGTTGACCCAGTCTCATAGCTCAAACCCATTCACACCTGCAAGTGATTTGTTTACATGGCCCATATTTATCCCTGTTCACATGGGCATTGATTTATTCATTTATTTTCAGGAGTTTTACATGTCCTCCTTTATTCATGTATTCAAACAACAGGAAATGAAACAAAATTGTATATTCCTCTTAGCTTAGGCTAAGTAGGAATATTACAGATTACTCTCAGTACATGGTAAGAATTGTGTGTTTGCAATTATTGATTATCTAACACAACATTTTCATTCTCTTACCATCTTTATACAATGCATTGCTCCATAAGATGGAAAGCCTGTATTTGGGCTTCATGGTCATTTTGAGATCAACATATATGATGGAGAAAGCCATATCTTGTATGGCTTTGGGAAAGCGTTGTACTATTTCCTGTATGTTCAGTTGATATACAATGCCATTTACTATTCACTAGTAAGTGTGATGACATGCACAACTAGAAATTTGTTGGGAGACAACTTGCCACATCATGTTTTGAAAGTGCAGCTGGTAAAATTGCGCTGTGAATACTTGAGAAATTCTTGGTACCTTCCAGCACCATGTAAAAATTTCATTACTTCTTTCATTTGGATTCCATATGATGATAATTTCATATTCATTTTATATGGGATGATGTGGGCAAGAACCAAAGGGTGGGTCTTTGAGGATCCTATTGCCTTTTTGCTCCATGAAGGAAACATTATTGCAACCCATGTTCAGCAACAGCTCTACACTTACCATAAGTGGAGAGAGAGATAGTGTGGGATGGAAAATTTGATCCATCATATTAAGCTATACAACCCACTTTCTTTGCAAGAGCCTAAAGTGGATGTGGTGTTTCATGAGTTGCCACGTTGGAGGGTGAATGGGTTCTTGTGGATGATAGCTTGGGGATGGAGGTTTCACACGGGAATGATAGTTCCCAATATATTTTAGATTCTATGCCTCAAGAAGGCCTCTAGACCACACATAGTTGCTTCCATGGATATTTTACTTGTTCATGATGAGAGCCATTTGGATTTTTCACCAAAGGCATACTTATACACTTGGGAGGAGCAACTTGGAAACTTGTTGAAGAGACAACATCTTGCTTGTTGGGGAAGTTTATCACATGAAGATGCTACAAGAGGAAGAGGAGAGACTCTTCATTCCTATCCTTACAGTTGATTGAGGTCAAGCAACATTTGGGAGGGGAGGATTGTAATATTCCTACATTAGCACATAGCTAATTGGAATATTAAATTTTGATTTTACTCTTAGATAGGAGAATAAGAGGGTATGGAGACCCATAAATCTCCTTAATAGGAATAAAAGACACTCCTAGTGTGAATGGAGGTCATCTAAAAGCTGGATTGAATACCCTTACGTGTGAAAAGGGGTCGGAGCATGTTGAATAGGTCAACTTTGACCAAATCAAACAACTTTGTTATGGAGGAGTGGGATTAATGGTGGGACATTGCAGTTTTGGAGGGAGATTGATTACATGATGGTGGAAACCCTAATGAGTGGGACCCAAGGTGAGAAGGCTCACATTGTTTATATGGAAGAGTATGGCAGCCATATGGGATTATGTTATGATTATTATTTTGATATGTCTGTTTAGACTTTTTCTCTCTTCAGCTGTTTAGCTAAGATTGCTGGTGCTGTTTAGCTCAGGGTGTTTCCGGTCAGGAATCCCACCTCTTTCCTTGAGAGGCCTCTTGGGAGAGTATTGATGTATCACTTCCACATATCCATTATTCTGTCCAAGCTTCATTTTTCAGCTACAGTGTAGTTTCTGTTTAGATTTGTGTTTTATTGTAGGGTGTTGAAGTGGAGGGTTGAGAAACCCACTTTCTAAGCTAGTTTTTCATACGAGGAAATATTCCTTCTCTTGGGAGATCAACAAGGAGGGTTCTTGAGCACATTTTAGATCTTTGGCACCAGGCCAACCTATCCCCATCATTCACAACACAGTTTCAGCTAGGAATTGCATTATTTTGGAGGGCAGTTTCAGAGGAGGATCTATTGGCTCTTTTAGAGTGTTTTCCTATAGGTGAAGGGTTCAACCTTTCATTGGAGGGGATCCTTGAGGAGATATATATCAGATCCACATTATTTCAGCCTTTTATTTCATGAGCTTTAGTTTTCAGTGACTCTTCAGTCCTAGGGCTGTAGATCACCATTTCTATTTGGGTGTATTTCTGGAAACCCTTCCCGGGTTCTCTTGGAAAGGTGTCTAGAGGCTAGATCTTCACTTCTAGAATTATTTGAGCTATATAATAACAGATCTACATTTATCTTCCTTTATGCAGCAGTTTATGCCCTAAAACTGTGCTGTCTTGGCTCAGGGCATTTGTATGGCAACTATTTCTCATGTGATGGCATATTTTGCTTGCAGAGGCTTGTTTTGTATTGCTTGAGTGACTTGATCCTCAAGATCTCGTGCTTATTATTTTCTGATATGTTTAATAATATGGCTGTACATTTTTCTCATCTCATGATGTGTTGATTTATTCACTATTCTTTCCATTATTGTGTTCATGTATTGCTGCTTCCCCATTTGGGAATATTACATAGGAGGTGATAGTCCCGACAACACCAACACAGGAGCCACATATGGCCCATTGGGCAGCGCTAATGCCAAGGGAAGGGGGTAGTCAATAGAGGTCCTAGAGACCAGAGTTCTTTGAGTGGCTCCTTCGACAATTGATATTTGTGGAGGATTGGCCCTAATCTGGCATAGATTTCAGTGGTGATGCAGATCTTTCGCTCCCAGAAGGAGAGGATTGGGATGAAGTACTAGGTAGGACTCATTTTTTATTTTCATGAGTATTATGATTTTTTTTTTATGCATGTTCTGACATTAAATCCAAGTAATTTCATATGTTTTCCCAGAGAGACCTGCAGGTATGTCCCCTATAGTGAGGCAGATTCCTCGCGATTCTGATATTGCCGCTCATGGTGAGGGAGGCGAGGAGGAAATCATACGCAACTTGGAGGGAATCCCTCGTGGGATTCCAAACTATGCGCGATTCAATGATGTTCCTCATGCATACCAGAGACACACGACAGGGGTGTCAAACCGAGTTCACCGCTTTTTGAGGCAGCTTGTACGGGCAGTGACGTGCTATCATGAGCGCCACGCTGAGTAGACACTTAGGTTTTATTTCTACATATTTTTTAGAGACATGATGTCTCAGGGTGTAACCGAAACATACATATTTTTTGAACTTTATGATGCACATAGATGCAAACATTCGATATACATATATACATCTATTTTCTTGTATGGACCTTTTCATGTGATTATGATTTTTACAAATTACGCAAATGTTTATCTAATACAATGTTATTTACTGTATCAGTTAATGCATTCATTCGCCTAGGAATATGTTGATATGTAATATAATCAAAATGTATTTCCAGTAAATGAACATGTAAATATAACCTTAATATGGAAGGGTTTCTAACAGAATAGTGTCCATTAAGTTGAAGAACAACAAGCTGTGAGTCTAGGTTAAAAATCAATGCACAAATGTCGAGCTTAATCACCTCGGTTAATAGTTCAATAACAACACTATATTCAGTGACATTTTTTGTAGTTCGTACTAGACAGATACCTTGAAGGTCTATCAACTCACCAGCAGGATCATAAATCACCCAAGCTGCTGAAGATAGATTCCGGGTACTACAGGAAGCACCATCCGTGAAACCGACATAAGGGGTAATAGACATCTGCACAATAAGCAATGATCCAATAAGCAGGAAAACACTTGCAAAGCACACCAAGACAAAAATGTACAAAAATGAAAAGAACACCTATGTACACAAAACATGCACGAATAAATCATGCATAGTAGTTTTTTAAGATACAACCTATTTCTGGGCTGATCCAGAGGATGACCTTCATAATCAATAAGCTCATAGGCCCCATGCCGTAAAAAAAGTTTAACATTGTAGGGCCCATGCTACATGGATGGAAATTTTCCTGCCCCTAGATTATCATGAGCTTGGTCATACAGAAGGATGAGGTCTCCTTCTATGAAGGAACTAGGCAAAAGTGTCTGGTCAAAATGGGCTTTGACCCGCTTTTTCTACGCTTCAATGACTAGAGAAGCAAAGTGGCGAGTTTCATCCATCCTTTATAAGTAGAGAAGACGCTATTATTCTGGTGAAGTATTCAACAACAATTCAACAACTAACTTGAGTGAAGGTATTTTACATTCAATCAGAAGGGTAGCTTCCAGACCGTAAACAAGTTGAAATGGAGTGAATTTGGTCGCATCCTTTACTGAGGTTTGATATGCCAAAAGAGACGAGAACAACATGATATGCCAGTTTGATTTGTGCATCCCAATCGTACATTGAAGTATAGTGACAAGAACTTTGTTCATGGCTTCAACCTGGTCATTGGCCTGAGGATAGTATGACGTTGAGTTGTCATGACGTAGACCCAACTTTGAAGTCAATTCCGCTACCATATAATGTCAAAAATGGGAACCATGATTGGTAACGATGGCTTGAGGGACACCAAACCTAGTAATGAAATGATTGAATAGAAATTGATCTGTTGTCTTACCGTCAATCATAAGTGTAGGAATTGCTTAGACCCATTTGGTGAAGTAGTCAACAACTACGATGATATAAGCATGCCCCCCAGCTGAGTGAGGGTTACACGTCATAGAATCAATTCCCCAGTTCGCAAAAGGACCAACGGTAATGATAGGGTGGAGGTGGGAAGGTGGCGCGTGCATCTTCCACTGATAGATCTGGAAGTCATGGAACTTACGAACAACGACAATGCAGTCTTTGAAGATGGTGGGACGAAAATACCCATCATGAAGGATTTTCTGTGCAGTAGCATAGCCAGACATGTGACTGCCATAGGCGCCACTATGACAGTCATTCAAAGCTTTCTCAACTTCCTCGAGATTCAAACACTGGCGGAGGACAAAATCAACTCCGATGCAGTAGAGTGTATCTCCAACTATATGATAGGGTTGCGAGTGATGATGGATGCATCTACCGACATCCTTTGTCAACTCAGATCGGAAGGTAGAAGTATGAAGATATATAATGATGTCACTGTACCAAGGATCGAGGGTGCTGATCAGAAAAAGCGTGTCGTCTGGAATGCATTCCGCAGAACTAGACAGAGCGAAGTTGGAATGGATAGAGCAAATTAAATCAGAGAAGACTAATGATTTCTTCAACTTGGAGGTAGTGAAATCCAAATTGAACTCTTAGAGGATGACAATCCACTTTGAGTACTTCCTCCCCAGCAATTGACGAGACAATATGTAGGTCATATGGTTGCAATTAGAAATCACAATCACTATACACAACAGAATATAGTGACGAAAATGTTGAACAACTTGAAAAACAACCAATGCCAACTTCTCGATATGGGCATATCGCGTTTCAGTGTCGAGAAGGTTACGATACAGGTAATAAATGACATGCTCATTACCATCATAATCGTCTTGTACCAAAACCATGGAAATTGTGCTAAATGTGGTGGCCAAATAGAGGGAATAATCGTGGTGGTAATTCAGAGGACGCTGTTAGCCCCCCATAAATTTTTGACAAGCAAACAGGGGGCTAAAATGTTTTTGAGCCTTCAAGGAATGCATTTCCCTTGCAAACACATCATCCTTGAAGCCTCTTTGTGCCTTTTGTCCTTTGTCAAAATCCCCTCTGATGATTTCCATCATAAAAGACCCTCTGTTGTGAAGAAGAATGCCCAAAAGGCCCTTTTTCCCTCTGATTTCACCCCCCACTTAGCTTCTACTTTGTCTCCCTTTGTCTCCCCTTCTATTTCCCTTCTTACCTTTCAATTACCCCCAAAATCCCCTTTAAATTCTTCCTCTACCCTTGGTTTTCCCAAAATCCCCTTTTCTCCCTCATCGTTACCCTTTATAGGCTTTAAAATCCATTTACAGGCCACAAAACCCACTTTCCTACCTTATAATAAGGTCTAACCCTTTTTCCCCCTTTTTCCGATCATAAATCGCATTATTAATCACTTTAATACATACGTGATTTAGGCCTTAACCACTTCCCCTATTCCATCCCCGCTTTACATATTATAGAACTTTATTATAAAGTTCTGTATTATATATTAACCCCTGCTGCATGCCAATCGCAATCGTGAAGACTGTTCAAATCGAAACACTTATGCTTTCCCTTACGATCAATCACGAGACTTTCCCTCCGATCTCCGATTGACCGCAAGTCCCGTCTTCTGATTTCCGATCCCTCCGCCTCCCGATTTCATCTTAGCTGTCCATCCCTCCACCAGATCCAACGACTTAGCGCTGATCGCACCATCGCCCCGATTGACCCGATCGCAACTCTTCTCCCGATCACTCCGATCAAACTCTCCCTCCGAATGAGCGATAGCCGTTGATCTGATCTCAGGATCCAACGGTCAGCGCTCAATTGCGCCCCCTCCACCGATCGCAATCAGAACTTTGAAATGTGACACCCCTGTCCCTCCTCCGATTGCAACTGCCCAATTCATTCTTAGCCGTCCATCTCTCCGTCGATCCAACTGCTATCGCTTGTCCTTCCCAATCGTAATCAGAAGAATCTGTTGTGTGTCACCCCTGGCCCCCTCCGATTGCGATTTCCTTCCGCTCCCAATTTGGAATTGCGATTTGGGTCCCACCTCGTACGATCCTTCCATCATATTTCGTTGCATTTTTACCGCCCTTCTTTTTTTTCCCCCCTATAATCAAACCTTCACATTTTTCATTAAACTTTAATGAATCACCCCCCCACCACGGTCGGGTCCCACCATTTCATTTCCATTTCCTATGTTTTAGCCCTTTTTCTTTGTATTTCGGCCAAAGGTAAAACCTTCGGGCTTTACACTATAACCATTTTTTCTGCCTTCTCCATTATTTCCACCGCCCCAAACTGCTCCACCACTGCTCCCACGGGCCTTCGAAACATTATCTCCGCCACCATTGCTCGGGTTCGTAATAGGTTTATTTCACTGTGCAGATATCACGGAGAGGCTAATTTAGCGGCCAAACGAGACAGCAGAGATGGATTTTGGAAGGGTTTTCGCGCATAATTGGAGATTAACAATTATAATCCCATGTTCAAGGACTCAAGGTTCAGCTTGAAGACTAATGAGCGCACCAGCAAGTCATAACTGCGCTACCTAACAGCAGATCGTGTCTTCTCCAGAGGTACACCTTCTCACAGCAGTCTCCATGCCACCTCGAGCCCATAAGCAGTAAATTGCACTGACAGGAGCTTCTTAAAAGACTGTCAAATTGCAGTTATGAGGCATGGAGGGGTCGCAAACTTTCATTCAGTTCATTTATTCGGAAAGCTACCACAGAGTCCAAACAGCTGAGAGGACTATAAAGAGCATATCAGAGGTCAAAATCGACCTAACAGAGGTTACCAAACGGCCTACAGAGTACACAAAACGAATGCTGATTGCCATTAAGTGGTATGGGCATGAAAAATTCTGCCTTATTGTCTTAATGAGGCTCATTTAATTGTTCATCTATTCCTGTTTTCACTGCTTCTCCTATAAGAATTCCCGAGAACATAATGTAAAGGTTGTTGTTGGGCCGTTGTTGTCCAGTTGTTGAGGATTTGTTGTTAGAGGGATTCATGTTGGACTGTTAGAACTGTCGTGGGAGGGAGTAGCAAAGTAGTCATTGTGTGATAGGATGGGAGGAGAAGTTTGGGATATATTAGCCATTGAGCTCAGTGTACATGACTGGTTTTGCATCAATTAATCAAAGCACATTTCACAGGATCCTGGTCTATTACTTTTGGTGATGTTCTTCCAACTTTGTTTATTACATTTCATATTGTTTCATTTTCTGCTGGCTTGCATCAGAAGTTTGACATAGGATTTACCCTTTTTAGGTACCCTATGTTCCTGCTCTCCATGTCATTTATGTTTATCTTCTGAAATGTTTTATCTGAGAAGTGTTTTCACTCAGTTTAACCAGCGTCGTGGATGTTATTGCCTGCTAGCTGATGTATGAATTAAATGAATCAGTTCTTAGATGTTCTTGTTGGGTTTAAGCTAGAAGATTTGGGAACACTGGGGATTAGAGTTAGCCCTGTCCACTAGGATCCTTGTGCAACCAACTGGCATTTCTAAGATCCCTTTGTTAAACTTATCTCTATTTTTCCATTGGAGCATGCTAAAGTTAACCTGGAGTTAAATGATCTCTGGTCCGATCTATAAGCTGCCCCTTTGTCCTTCCCTTGAGAGATGCCTTTGAGTATGTCCAAGCAGGTTTGGAGTTAAATGACCTCTGACCTGATCTATAGACAAAAAGTAGGTTGCTTTCCTTCTCTCAGTTTCTTTCCTTAATGTTCCATTCCATCATCTATCTAAAAAGATCCTTTAGTGTAGATTACTTGCCCTTTGGAAGCCTTGGCTAGTTGTTGCATGTAATTACCTCTCATGACTCCATAGCCAAATGGATGGCACTTTCTCGACGTATTCTCTTTGCTGAAGCATCCTGCTGTTTTGTTCCTTTTCCTCCCATTACTTTCTCAGTCCATGATCTCATGACCAACTTAGCAACCAACCAACCAAATCATTTTGAACCCCCCTCTGTACTTCATAACTAGCCTAATATCTCAATTTGAGCTTTCAAAGATGTATATCATTCTTTGCTTTATTGGAGAGATCCCTCTCCGGGTCCAGGAGGGCTAGATCCTAGGGCCCAAAAGTGGTTCTGATGTTGTCTCATCTTTTGGTCTTGCCAATCTAGCCAAAACATGGGAACCCCCAATAGACGCAATAGACGAGCATAGACAAGAAACGTCTTCAGTGCATCGAAGGATTTATGGGCAATCTCATCCTAAAGGAACGAGACACCCTGCTTCAGTAATCGCGAAATCCTTTAGCCACTTCGGTATAGTTAGGTATAAAATGATGTAAGAAATTAGCCTTTCTCTGCAGGCTCTGCAACAGATGTAATGAGGATGGAGAGGGGAGATTAATGATAGCTTCAACTTTGAGTGGATTGAGACGAATCCTGTATTTGGAAATGATAAACCCTAAGAGTCTACCAGAGTAAACATATAAGGTGCACTTATGCAAATTCAGCCAGATGTTATAGCATCGAAAACGAAGAAAAATCTGATGGAGATGTTTAGGGTGGTCTTTACACTTAGCTGAATGAGCCACGAGGTAATCCAGATAAGGCTGAACAATGTGCTTGATATAGTGGAAAACATATGAAATTGCTCGCTAAAACGTAGCCACAACATTTTTCAGACCGAAAGGGAGCTTTTTATAAGCGAAAGTACCCAAAGGATAGATAAAGGCAGTTTTATGTTGATCAGTCGGGAGAATGTTAATTTATTTGTAGCCAGAAAAGCCATCCATAAGGGAAAAAATCTCACTCCCCACACAATCATCAATGATTTGATCAATAAAGGGAGTAGGATAATTATCCTTAGGGCAGGCCCGATTAATGTCATGGTAATCAACATAGACCCGAATGGTACCTTGTTTCTTATCTACACGGACAATATTGGAAACCCATTCTGTCAAGGGAATCAGATAGATAAAACCAGCTTTGATAAGTTTTTCAACTTCACACTTAATAGCGGCTACCTTTCTAGGGTGCACCGGACGAAGATGCTGGTGAAAAGGCTTCACACTAGGATAGGTAGTGATCTCATGCACCACTATACTAGGATCGATGCCAGGAATTTCTTTATAAGACCATGCAAATACTTCATGAAACTCGTGAAAATGGCTAATATAGACCCGTACCTCATCTGAAGAATAGGTCATCCCAATATGGATGTTCTCGACAATTCCCAGTTTGACGAAAATGTCGATTGGCATCATTTGTGTGATATTACTCAAGTTACCTTCTGTAAAAAATTCATGTGTCAGAATAGGCATTTGAAGTGGAGGAGAAGGAACCTAAGAAGAAAACCTCTCAAGACACGTAGAAATGGCCCCGAGGCCAGGCATAAATGAGGAACGATGATGAATATCATCCCAAGGGGGATCCTCAAGAGACATAGTTTCCACGATGGCCTCATCGAAGGGAAATATCTCTTTCAAGGGATCGAGCGAATCCAAATTGCCGAGCCAAGAGGATTGAGAATAAGTATCAAGAGACATGCCCAAAGGAGCATGATCAGGAGACGGAGGATCCGAAGCCGAAATAAGCTCACAGTAATCAATCTCAATCATACTTAACGACATTGAATCTCCAGATGAATTGATTTGCTCAAGTGAAGGGATGATCCATGGATTGTCAGACCTAGAGATCATATTAACCTTAACAGTGTTGGGTGGAAGAAGAGGAAAAATACCCATGAGGGCCAGATCTTTGAAGAGACCCAGCCCTACGCTCTTGTAAGGCGTAGGAATTTGATCTATGTATGGAACATTGTTCTCGGAAAAAGAAGTGAAGAATGACAACTGATCAATAGTAACGATCTTTCCTTCATGCAGAAATTTCAAAACACGAAAGAAAGTGGATGGAACGCACAACATGGCATGAGTCCAACTGCGACTGAGGAGAAGATTGAAATTGAGCTTGGTGTCAACTAATTCAACCTCGACGTTGAATGTATTCCTTTCTAGAGTAATCGACAAGCTAGCGAGAACACCAAGAGGTTTAGATTCCCTTCCATGAAATTATTCTATATAATTTGGAGATGAATTCAGAGCTGGAGAACCAATGGCTTTCCAGCAGGAAGATGACATGACACATGTAGATGCACCCTCTTCCATGACTGCTCGATAGATATTTAGTCTATTAATGCCAACTTGTATGATGAGCGCAAGCTAGTGAGGGAGACGTGGGATGAAATTTTCTAGGTCGAAAATGATGAGGCTTGAATTAGCATGATCAACCCTGCCGATTGCAGATAGCAAAGACTTCCGTTGAGACGGAAAACTATGAATCACTTCTAATGCAGACATTGCAGATGGTGCCTGAGCCAAATCCTAAACAATACTATAGTGTTGAGCAGCATGGGCGTTAGGATTGTAAGAAAACTTACGGAGTGCACCTTTCAAAGGTGGCCGTACAACGGGCTCAGGACTGGGCCTTTCAATCTAAAGAGGGCTATAAATAGGCGGAGGAGGAGGACCATCAATGATTTCTTTCCCTTCTGTCTGACATGGTTTGACATAATCTTTCACTCGGGTGGATATGGAAATGGATGCAGAACGGTTCATCATGAAAACTTGAGAGCCAAATAGGGAAGAAGAATGAGGTTGCTCTACCAATTGAGTCTGCTATGATAGAAACGGTTCTTTGAGAATAGTCAGAGTTCCTTGGGTGCCTTTAAGAAATCGACTCACTTTGGCCCATCGAGGACAATCCTTGGTGTAGTGCTCTTCATCACATTTCAAGCAATGATACTTCGGTTTACGCTGTGAACCATCATCAGCATGATATTTTTGAGAATCCTGTTTCGGGGTATCGGCTTTGGCCTTACCTTTACCCTTCGTTTTACCTTTGGAAGTTTTATCCACTGGACTGGCCTGAATGTCATTGAATTTTGCGGTTTTACTAGAATTCGGGATCAACTGAGAAGCAGTATCGTTGGAATAAGTAGATTTTTTCTTCCCAGGTTTCAGAGGAGAAGGCTTCTGAGAAGTCTAAGACACATAACCGATGATACCATTGATGGATGTCATCGTCAGTGATTTGGAAGTTCCAGGTTTAGGAGCATCAAGAAAGAGATCGTATAACATGCTGGACTGGGAGTACACAAGATCTAGGTACTGGGCATGAGAAATGGCTTGTTCCTCAGTGGTGCATGCCCCCATAGCAATGTCCTTAGCAATAGGTCTAATGAAAGAGGTAGTAAAATAGTCAGTTAGGAGCTGATCAGGGATTTCAAACTTGATCAAGTGACGATGATGCCTCCATCATGAATGATCTGAGATATGAGTAGCTCGATCTTGTTTCAAGGACATGAGGAGGTGCACCTCGCTTCAATACTGAACCGGTAATTGAAAATGCATGAGAAACGCCATGGCTGAAGAATTTAAATCCTAAAAGATGCTACGAGATAACTCGATGTACCACTTGGCAGCGGCACCAGTAAGAGTCCATTGCAAAAGACAGAGTCAGATGGAATCGTCAACCTAAGAGTTAGAGGAAAACCAAAGATGGTATGTCATAACATGCGCTTGGGGGTCTTCTCCGGACTTGCCATCAAACTTGGGACAATAACCAAGAATTTTGGTTGGATTGGAGGCCAATACAGGTTATGAAGGATTGGATCGTTTGTCAATTTTGACACATCTAGCAGTTCCAACGTTGCGAGAAATGAAAATTGAGGATTAAAAGGCATTGGAGGTCATTGATAAAGACCTGTGTTAGCATTCCATCTAGGTTGAGAGAAATTCTGCCCCCATATGTCTTGTCCCAGAGGATTTTGACTATAGGGGTTGTAGTTCTACCCATATTGGGGTTAAGGACCGGAATACTGATTTTGAGCATTACATTGAGGTCCTTGGTGAGCAACATAAGGATTTTTTTGTGGAATGTAAGCATTTCCTTGAGGTTGATTATATACCATCTGGGATTGATTTTGAGGGTAATAAGTGAAACCTTGGGGCACACTATATACTACCTGAAATTGACCTTGAGGAGGTTAAGTAGCGCCTTGAGGTTGAGATGGTTGAACCAACTCCTGAGCTGGTTGAACAGGTTGAATCGGCTGTTGAACATGTTGAACAAGTTGAACCGGATGGTGAGTAGGTTGAACAGGTTGAACCGGCTACTAAGCTGGTTGAGAAAGTTGAATTGGATGCTGAGGCTGGATAGGCTGTCCCTACGGAGCAGGTTTGCCTAGATACTGAGGGCCGACGGGGTTTCCCTTGTGGAAGAGGTTGGCCCGATGGTTGTGATGGACTAGGTTGCCCCTGAAAACCAGGTTGACCTGGAGCAGGACCGTAGGGTTGTCCTTGCTGTACAAAATCTTGGCCTTGCAGAACGTAAGGTGGCTGCTGTTGCACAAAAGTTTGTCCCTGTGGTGGATACATTTTCCCCCCAGGAACATAAGACGCTCCTCGTTGAAACTGTGGTTGACCAGACGGACTGTCATTATGGGAATTTTGAGGTCTAAAATGGGCCTCCTAAGAAAAATGTACAACAAAAATACACTTTAGAAGAACCAATAGGATTCAAGATGATGATGTCAACCATGGGGGATGATTCACCATTTTTTAATTAAAAGGGTAAAAATATTAAAAAATAATAATAAAACTACTTTTTTCAACTCGTATTTTCAACTTATCTCCCAAATTTTTTACTAAAATTTCGAGCGAGAGTACTCGTTGGATGAAAAATTTAATTCCTCATCCAAGGAGTACCCATGTTGCATACTTTCGATGGACCGTGCTACACGAAAAATGAGAAATACATAAAAAAAGGTGATTGCAATCACGTTTTTCATGTATTCTCATTTTTCGTGTAGCAGGACCCATCGAAAGTATGCAACATGTGTACTCCTTGGATGAGGAATAAAATTTTCCATCCAAGAAGTACTCCCGCTAGAAATTTGAGTAAAATTTTTGGGAGATAAGTTTTAAATATGAGTTGAAAAAGTAGTTTTTTATTTTTTCCCTCTAAAATTTGACGATGTAATCAAATACTATTTTATTATTTTTGTTATCACTCAAAAAAAAATCAAAACATTATTCTGTCAAAATTAGTTAGGTTCATGGGTCAAAATAGGGTCTTAGGAGTCATTTTTTGAGTTTAACCAAGGGAAGTATTAAATTTTTATAGTTTGAGCCTACGCTAGTGTTTAACTAAACTCATTTTTAAGGTCTTTCATGTCAAGTCTTTCATCATTTTAGGATTCATTTCGTTTCCAAAATTTTTTGTATCAAAACAACCCAATTAGCCAAGAAACCACAGTTTCGTAGCGCATCATGTTGAAAAAGTCACTTTGCACTATGAAAGCACTGATAGTTTCATAGCGCAAACAAAAAAAATTACACTACAGGCGCTACGAAAATGCGGTTTTGTAAATGTCTTGTCAGTTGAGTTGTCAAATGTTAGAAACCGTTGGGAAAGGGTAAGATTGAGGATTTTTGAGTCATGTAATGATGAAATCAAAGTACACACCCACGTTTGTAGTCATCATGGTCAGTATAGGTTATGAGAGAGCCATCATTTTCAGTTATGAAAGGACATTTGAAATTCAAATTATTTCCTAATTAGTCATTCTCATTCCTTTTTCCTTCATTTGTAATGTCTGAGCTCTGAGTATTGAGCCAAACTTGTGGCTGGTTCTTACAAAGGTTTATTACATCCATTTCAAGTGAGGTTGATACATTTATTCAAGCGAGGCTGATACATCCATATCAAGCGAGGCTGAAAGATTTCTATCAAGTGAGGCTGAAAGGTTCCCTGAAGAATATGGCAGAGGAAAGAAAAATACATAGAGGAGGATATTGCTTAAGGCATGAACCTGAAGACATGAAGGAAATAAATAAAGACCCAGCAATGATGGAAGCATTCAGAAGAGCAGGTTGCCTACGGTTTTGTGAGAAATTTCAGGGCTGTCACACACAGGTATCCAAGGAATTTGCTATGAATTTCAATAAAATAGCTACTAAAGTGGGGATGCTAAGTTTGTATATCACACCTGAGGTCATTGCTGCTATTACATAGATTCCAAGAGGTCAAGGAACTTGGTTCAAAGGGTTCAAATTTAATATGGAGTAGTGTAAAGAGTTCATGAAGCTTGAGCACATTGAGATGGATCTCAACAATTCTATCCCAAGAAGCTGCATCAAAGATAATTATTCAAATTTGCTGCTCAAAATTCAGAAATATTTTACTTGTGAAGGTAGGTATCACATGGTTTATTCATACCATTTCAAATTTCTTCTACACTTTACTGGTAATATTTCACTTGAATTGCCTTTTTATACATCATTATTTCATCATGGATTATTGGAATTATTAATTTTAGATGAACTTCAAAATATATAGGCAGAGATTGGTCCTCGTTCTTGTTTGTTAATGGTTTTGAGTTGGAAACCCTAACTCCTATAAGAAACCCTAAAGCTAAAAGAGTCCCATCACCACTAGCAGCAGAACCAAGCCAACCTATGGTTGCAAAACCAAAAGAACCTACAAGAGTAAAGCCAAGAAAGAAAACTAAGAAAAGGCCAGAGAAAATGCAAATGCTTGATACACCAACTCTCCCACCTGCAAAGAAAAAATCAAAGGTTGTCAAAGATGAAAAACAGGAACAAGCTATCAGCAAACAAGGGACCAAAAGAATAACTAGAAGCCAAGCATTGGTTTTGAAAGGAAAGATAGTTGCTATAGAAGACAATCCAATAACAAAGGGGAATCTAGAGGATATTATGCATGCCATTGACATAGAGGAAAAACCTATTTTCCAAGCTGAATTTATTGGGAAAGATGAGTAGAAGTTGAAAAAGGCCAAGTCTGCAAAGAGATTAGAGTTTGAGGGGGAAGATGCAGGTTTCATTTTTCAAGCAAGAAAGCCTATGACAAGGCATGCTAGGAAATTAATGGGAGGTAGCAAAGAAGTTCAAAAACCTACTGAGACAACTAAATCACCTAAAGAGATTATTGATCTCTCATCACCAATAGTGAAGGATAAAATCAACAAATTAAAAAGGGAAAAGAGAAAGTGATAGAGAAAACAAAATTTCAGTGCCTTGAGGAAAAGTTATAAGTTGGAAAATTAGGAAATTACTATCATGAAAAAGAGTTAGAAAACACAGTGTCGAGAAAGTACAGTTTCAAAGTGTTGGGGTTCCTATGTTTTGCTAGATTTGGCAATACCAAAAGATAAGACAACATCAAACCACTTTGGGGCCCTAGGATCTAGCCCTCCTGGACCCAGAGAGGGATCTCTCCAATAAAACAAAGAATGATATCTCCTTGAAAGATCAAGATGATGTATTAGGCTAGTTATGAGGCACAAAGGGCGGTTTTAAATGATTTGGTTGGTTGGTTGTTGGGCTGGTCATGAGATCGTAGACTGAGAAAGTGATGGGAGAAAAGGAAAAAAGCAGCAGGATGTTTTGGCAAAGAGGATAGGTCAAGAAAATTCCATCCATTGGGCTATTGAGTCATGAAAGGTAATTACATGCAACAACTAGCCAAGGCTTTCAGAGGGCAAGTCATCTATCCTAAAGGATCTTTTTAGATAGATGGTGGAGTGGAACATTAAGGAAAGAAAGTGAGAGAAGGAAAGCAACCCAATTTTCTGTCTATAGATCAGGTCAGAGGTCATTTAACTCCAGACCTGCTTAGACATACTCATAGGCAACTCTCAAAGGAGGGAAAAAGGGGAAGCTTATAGATCGGACCAGAGGTCATTTAACTCCAGGTTAGCTTTAGCATGCTCCAAACGAAAACATAGATAAGCTTAAAAGAGCCAGTGTCTGTAGATTAGAGAAGGACTTTGAACCATCAATGCTTTGACACCAGCAAGAATATCCAAGCAGCAAACCTCTAATTCATACATCAACTAGCAGCATATGGAACCACTACACTGGTTAAATTAGCTGAATTTACTCTTAGATTCACTATCAACAGAAAACATTAAAGGCAAGGAGAGCAGAAACATAGGGTAACTAACAAGGGTAAATCCTATGCTATATTTCTGATGCGAGCCAGAAGACCAATGAACATCATGAAAATGTAATAAACAATGCGACAAGAAAACGTCACCCGTAGTAATAGACCAGGATCCTGTGAAATTTGCTTGATTAATTGATGAAAAACCAGTCACATACACTGAGATCAAGGGCTGAATACAATCCAAAATTTCTCCTCCCAGCCTACTACATTACACACTACTCTGCTACTCTCTCCCAAACTGTTCTAACAGTCAAAACTGAATCCCTCTAATGGCAACAACAACAACCTAACAACAACCCCTACAATATGTTCTCAGGAATTCTTATGGGAGAATAGAATAACAATGGTAGGTGATATTCATTAAATGGATCTCATTAAGACAGAGTGGAGAAAAATTTCATGTCCACTCTGCTTAATGGAAATCTGCCTCGCTGTAAGTACTTTTGGTATGGTCTGGGAGACTCTGTCAGGCCAAGATTGACCTCTGATGTTTATTTGGAGTCCTTTCTGGTGTTCGGTATTCTGCGTTGCCTTCTGAAGCAAGTAAGGCGACTAAAAGGTCTTTAGGTCTCCATGCTTCCATAACTGCAGTCCTAACAGTCTTTAAGAAGCTTCTATCAGTGCAATACATTTAAGGGCTCGAGGGGGCATGGAGACTTCTATAGGAAGGTGTTCTCTTGGAGAAACAGTGATCTGCTGACACTAAACACAGATATGGCTCGTTCCACGTGCTTAGTCTTCGCACTGCGTCCTTTCCCTTTGAACACGGGGTTAAGCGTTAAGCATTCAATAATTGGCATCAACCCCTTTAATCCCTGTTGCTGATACGCTGGCTGCTGCTGAAAATGGCCTCTATGTGATTTCTGCACAATAAATTAAATCAATTATAAAATCTGGGGATGATGGCGGAAGGTTTTTTGTGGAGGTCGGAGGAATGGTGGTGGAGCAGTGGAGAACAATGGAAATAATGAAGAGTGGCAGAAGAAATGATCATTAGTGTAAAGCCCAAAGATCAATGCTTGGGTGAATTACAAAGGAAAACACGGAAAAACAATGAAATGGAGCCTTTGGATGTGGGACCCGGCGTGGGTGGAGGGCGATTCATTTAGGACCGTCGGATCTCAGGAAGAGATCGACGACAAAGACTGAAAGTTGAAGTTAATAAGGGCTCCGATGAAGAAAAATGACGGGGGGGGGGCGCGATTAGATCCCAGCCATCGGATCTGAAGAAATGGACGGCTAAGATTGAATCAGCAGATCGCAATCGAGGGCACAGGGGTTGACACTTTTAAACTTTGCGATTGCGATGGTGAGACTGAGTGCTAGTCGTTGGATCCGGGGACCAGATCAATGGCCCACATTAAATCGGAGGGAGATGGAGAGGGGTGATGGGGCGATGATGCGATTAGCGCCGAGCCGTTGGATCTTGGACTAATCGGACGGTCGAGATTGGATCGGGGAAATCAAAATCGCAAAGGGCGGAAGGTGGAAATGATTGGAAAATGCGATTGCGATTGGAGCGGGAGAGAGAGGACCATCAGATCAACAGGGGAATCAACGGCTAGGATTTTCATCGGTGGAGGAAAGAATGGAGCGACGGGAGGGGAGCGGGATAAATCTGAACCATTGGATCTGGAGGGATGGGCGGCTCAGATTGGATCGGGGTATCGCAATCGGAGGGAAAGGAGGAGTGGCACAGCAAAGTTCCGATTGCGATTGGAGCAGGAGTGCGATTAGCACCCGACGGTCGGATCCAAGTGATAGATCAACGGTGGAGATCGCGGCGGAGGTCTCAAAGACCAAAACCCAATCACATCGGAGTTTTTCGTATAACAAAGAAACACGCTTCTCCGTAAGTTGCGATTACGATTAGGACCCAAACCATTAGTGCTTGGTTCTAGGCATGGGTCACGTGGGGAAGTGGTTTGTGGGGCTGGGCCGAAAGGGGCTAGGCCTTAATATAAGGTAGAAAGTGGGTTTTTGGCCCATTTTAATGCATTTTAAGGCCAAAGAAGGGTAACGATAGAGAGGAAAAGGGTTTATTAAACCAAACAAAGAGTATTTGAAGGGTTTAAAGGGGAACTTGAGATGGTTTAGAGGGTTAATGGGGGGAAATAGAGAGGAGTCAAAGGGGATGAAGCAGAGGTTTAGAAGGGATGATATAAGGGGAAAAAGGAGGAGGCCTTTTGGTCATTTCTTCGCAATCAGAGAGGATTTATAACTGGAAACAACAGTGGGGATTTATCGAAGGACAAGGGCATAAGGAGGCTTCAAGGATGATGTGTTTTCAGAGGGAAATGTATTCCTTGAAGGCTCAAAAACATTTTAGCCCCCTATTTGTTTGTCAAAAAATTCATAGGGGGCTAACAGTGGCTCCACATGGGCATGGTTTCTTCTTGAAGGAGTCAAGAATTCAGATATTGATCTTTGGTGTAGGCCAGATGCCTGGTACTTGAAACATCCATTATTTTCTTGGATCAGCTGCCACAAATCATGAAGACATCATATCAGCAGTAAAAATTCTCCCAAACAACTACCTACCCAGACTATAGTCCTAACATTTTTTCTTCTGGGTGCATTTGGACTAGCAGACCCTTTACATCATCAATTTTTTACAAGAAGGAAAATAAACCTATTCTACTTCTACCCTTATTACTCCATGAGACCAGATTAGACTGTTGGTCTCATATTTTCTCTACCTAAAATAATATTTGCTAGGATTAAACTATCTAGCAGACTTCTTCTCTACATTCTAAGACAGAAATTGAAAACAGTCAAGCCAGGATTAGACTGTCTGGCTTGCTGGACTTTGCAGAAATTAAAACAAATAACTACATGCTCACAGGCTGAGCTTTATTTCAGACTTCCTACCTACCCTATTCTAACTTGGAAATCTCTGATATTCTAGGTGATACAATAATGCCAATGCAGCCAGTCAAGTAGTAACAAGGAAGGATATGAGCACTGACTGCCTGTCAGAGATAACCACAGGGTGCTCTGCATGTGGTTCTTCAAAAATTAGGTCACCATCAGTAGTGACCATTCCTGATGAATTTGGCCCGTGCTAAGGATCAATGTTGGAGAATTTGGACTGATCAGGGCCTCCATGTATTCTGCCACAGGGTCAATGAACAGATGATGTACACTTGCTTCTTTCAGGCCTGCCATGACTGGTAGGCTGTCTTCATCCTGGGCAGCTTCGACTATCGCTTCTTCCACTGCATCCTCAAAGTGGCTCTTGAAATCCTGATCACCTTCTTCTTGCACATCAAAAAGCGGTGGAATTTCTTCTTTTTTAGGAGGAGGGAGACTTTCCAAAAAGGCTCTCGGGTCTCTAAACTGATATTCTCTTGCGAGTTCAGAAATTCAATCTTAGCTTCATATCTTTCAACCACCAATTCTAAGAAAAATTTTCCTGAGAAGGGGTTTGAACTTTGAGCTGAGAAGAATGGCCCCTGGAAGGTCCTCCACTTCCAGCTCTGCCAAGTCACTTGACATTATACTACGACACTCTCCTATAAAACTTGGATGCATTTTCACAAACTGCTCAGATTCTTCCATTAGTGAAGTGACTTGGTCTTTAGAATGGCTGATGTTGTACTGCGACATGGTCTCCCAGTGGAGTCTTGTGAACACACAGATAATCAACAGCCTACTGATCACCAGTGGAGTCTTTTAATAATTTAGGAACTGTGGAGTCGCCAGGTGGAGGATTTAAGATTTTACTGTCCACCACAGTGATTTACCAAATTAGGCTGATTGGTTTCTTTCCCCAGTGGAGTCGCCATTATGTCGGTGATGACAATGGGACACAGACCAATGTTTGCAGCTATAGACTCTCAGATTTTCCCCAGTGGAGTCGCCATTATGTTGGTGACGACAATGGGAGAGAGACAAATGTTATCAGTTATAGGCTCTCAGATTTTCCCCAGCGGAGTCGCCATTATGTTGGGGTTCCTATGTTTTGGAAGATTTGGCAATACCAAAAGATAAGACAACATCAAACCACTTTGGGGCCCTAGGATCTAGCCCTCCTCGACCCGGAGAGGGATCTCTCCAATAAAACAAAGAATGATATCTCTTTGAAAGCTCAAGATGAGGTATTAGGCTAGTTATGAGGCACAAAGGGGGGTTTTAAATGATTTGGTTAGTTGGTTGCTGGGCTGGTCATGAGATCATAGACTGAGAAAGTGATGGGAGAAAAGGAACAAAGCAGCAAGATGTTTTGGCAAAGAGGATAGGTCAAGAAAATGCCATCCATTGGGCTATGGAGTCATGAAAGGTAATTACACACAACAAATAGCCAAGGCTTTCAGAGGGCAAGTCATCTATCCTAAAGGATCTTTCTAGATAGATGGTGGAGTGGAACATTAAGGAAAGAAAGTGAGAGAAGGAAAGAAACCCAATTTTCTGTCTATAGATCAGGTCAGAGGTCATTTAACTCCATACCTGCTTGGACATACTCATAGGCAACTCTCAAAGGAGGGACAAAGGGGCAGCTTATAGATCTGACCAGAGGTCATTTAACTCCAGGTCAGCTTTAGCATGCTCCAAAGGAAAACAGAGATAAGCTTAATAGATCCAGGGTCTGTAGATCAGAGAAGGACTTTGAACCTTCAATGCTTTGACACTAGCAAGAATATCCAAGTAGCAAACCTTTAATTCATACATCATCTAGCAGCATATGGAACCACTACACTGGTTAAATTAGCTGAATTTACTCTTAGATTCACTATCATCAGAAAACATTAAAGGCAAGGAGAGCAGAAACATAGGGTAAATCCTATGCTATATTTCTGATGCAAGCCAGAAGACCAATGAACAACATGAAAATTTAATAAAAAATGTGACAAGAAAATGTCACCCGTAGTAATAGACCAGGATCCTGTGAAATTTGCTTGATTAATCGATGCAAAACCAGTCACATACACTGAGCTCAAGGGCTGAATACAATCCAAACTTTCTCCTCCCAGCCTACTACATTACACACTACTCTGCTACTCTCTCCCAAACTGTTCTAACAGTCAAAACTGAATCCCTCTAACGGCAACATCAACAACCTAACAACAACCCCTACAATATGTTCTCGGGAATTATTATGGGAGAATAGAATAAAAATGGTAGGTGATATTCATTAAATGGATATCATTAAGATAGAGTGGAGAAAAAGTTCATGCGCACTCTGCTTAATGGAAATCTGCCTCGCTGTAAGTACTTTTGGTATGGTATGGGAGACTTTGTCAGGCCAAGATTGACCTCTGATGCTTCTTTGGAGTCCTTTCTGGTGTTTGGTATTCTGCGTTGCCTTCTGAAGAAAGTAAGGCAACTGAAAGGTCTTCAGGTCTCCATGCTTCCATAATTTTGGTCCTGATAGTCTTTAAGAAGCTTCTGTAAGTGAAATACATTTAAGGGCTCGAGGGGGCATGGAGACTTCTATAGGAGGGCGTCCTCTTGGAGAAACAGTGCTTTGCTGACACTAAACACAGATATGGCTTGTTCCACGTGCTTATTCTTCAAACTACGTCCTTTCCCTTTGAACACGGGGTTAAGCGTTAAGCATTCAATAATTGGCATCAACCCATTTAATCCCTGTTGCTGATACACTAGCTGCTGCTGAAAATGGCCTCTCTGTGATTTGTGCACAATACATTAAATCAATTATAAAATCCAGGGATGGTGGCGGAAGGTTTGCTGTGGAGGTTGGAGGAATGGTGGTGGAGTAGTGGAGAAAAATGGAAATAATGAAGAGTGGCGGATGACATGATCATTAGTGTAAAGCTCAAAGATCAATGCTTGGGCGAATTACAAAGGAAAACACGAAAAAACAATGAAATGGAGCCTTTGGATGTGGGACCCGGCGTGGGTGGAGGGAGATTCATTTAGGACCGTCGGATCTCAGAAGAGATCGATGGTGGAGACTGTAAGTTGAAGTTAATAAGGGCTCCGATGAAGAAAACTGATGGGGGGGCACGATTAGATCCCAGCTGTCAGATTTGAAGAAATGGACGGCTAAGATCGAATCGGTGGATCGCAATCAGGGGCATAGGGGTTGACACTTTTAAACTTTGCGATTGCAATGGCACGATTGAGCACTAGCCGTTGGATCCGGGGACCAGATCAACGGCCCACATTCAATCGGAGGGAGATGGAGAGGGGCAACAGGGCGATGATGCGATTAGCACTGAGCCGTTGGATCTTGGACTAATCGGACGGTCGAGGTTGGATCGGGGAAATCGCAATCGCAAAGGGCGGAAGGTGGCAGCGATTGGAAAATGCGATTGTGACTGGAGAGGGAGAGCGAGTGCCATCGGATCAACAGGGGAATCAATGGCTAGGATTTTCATCGGCGGAGGAAAGAATGGAGCGACGGAAGGGGAGCGGAATAAATCTGAACCGTTGGATCTGGAGGGATGGGCGGCTCAGATTGGATTGGGGTATCGCAATCGGAGGGAAAGGAGGAGTGGCACAGAAAATTTCTGATTGCGATCGGAGCGAGAGTGCGATTAGCGCCCGGCCGTCATATCCAAGTGATAGATCAATGGTGGAAATCGCGGTGGAGGTCTCAAAGACCAAAACCCAATCACATTGGATTTTTTCGTATAACAAAAAAAAGCGCTTCTCCGTAAGTTGCGATTGCGATTAGCGCCCAGACCATTAGCGCTTGGTTATAGGTGCGGGTCACGTGGGGAAGTGGTTTGCGGGGCTGGGCCGAAAGGGGCTAGGCCTTAATATAAGGTAGAAAGTGGGTTTTTGGCCCATTTTAATGCATTTTGAGGCCAAAGAAGGGTAACGATAGAGAGGAAAAGGGTTTATTAAACCAAACAAAGAGTATTTGAAGGGTTTAAAGGGGAACTTGAGATGGTTTAGAGGGTTAATGGGGGGAAATAGAGAGGAGTAAAAGGGGATGAAGCAGAGGTTTAGAAGGGATGATATAAGGGGAAAAAGGAGGAGGCCTTTTGGGCATTTCTTCGCAATCAGAGAGGTTTTATAACTAGAAACAACAATGGGGATTTATCGAAGGACAAGGGCATAAGGAGGCTTCAAGGATGATGTGTTTTCAGAGGGAAATTCATTCCTTGAAGGCTCAAAAACATTTTAGCCCCCTGTTTTCTTGTCAAAAAATTCATAGGGGGCTAACACAAAGGATGAAGGTAGTGTGGGAAGGACAAGTTGATTTTGTTTCTTAAACTTTACACAATACAAAGAAACCTTTCAAGTGGACAATTCCAGCAATAAAATAAGTTAAGTTTGTTAGAATAATAAACACCCATCTGAGAGCTACTAACAAAAGACTTAAAGACTAGGTTAAGGATTTACAAGAACAGTTGGAGTTAATTCATGATGAGCTATAGAGAAAAGGCATTAAAATGATAGTCATAGAAGAACCAATAAGTCAACCAATTGTAAATGAAGAAGAAATGTCTCAAAGAAGCTAAAATGAGGTTGTTTTATGGTTTGTATGGTTTTCAGATGATGAGGATAGGTTAAATTTTGAGTTTTTGAGCAACCATAGTTTTCATTTGATAAATTTTATGAAAAAGCTGCATACTCAGCAGTTTCGTAGCGTGTCCAGTCTTAAAAAGCAGAAAAGCACTACGAAACTACTATAACTGCCTTTTTTGCTTCTTTTGATCAGTTCTTAAGGTGTCAAAGGCTGAGTTAAGAGCTTAAATTGCTATGAAATATGTGCTGAAGGGTGATTAAAATGATGCAAGAGGAAAGAGTCAAGTTTTTGGAGGACAACGGCTTGTAATGGTAGCGCTACAGAAAGCGCTACGAAACTGCTATATTTTCGTAGCGTAATACATTACCATCCTTTTGAGTAGTTTTTGAAGCGGTTTTAACAAATGGAGGCTAGGAAAGATTCATGGGACATGTTAAGCCAGCTTTCAACAGCCAAGGACCATGAAATGAAGATTAAATGATATTCAGAATGTTCAAAAAAGGAAAAATATCCTATACCTAAAAAATAGGGTACCGTTTCCTATTTTTGTGGAGGTCAGCTAAGTGGTCATGAAGAATTGAATGCCATAATCCAAATTTGACCATGTGATGATGCACTTGTCAATGATGTAATTTAAAATAGATAAGGTTGTTATAGATAGTAATAAGGAGTTTGAGTCCTTTTTAAAATAGGTTTGTCAAGTAGGATAGGTGTCTTTTTGTAATAAATTTCATGTTTTACGGTTATGCAAGGTGTCACTGGAAAAAAAATAGATGTATCTAGCCTAGAGACAGATCATCTAAGGATGTAAGAGGTCTATTAAAGGCAATTGGGTCGAATTTGTCAAGCTTTGGACATTTTTGGCAAAAACTGAGCTTGTTGGGAATTGACTGTTTTCAGCTAATACAAAGATCTTCTACTTGATCAACTTGAGATTCAGAAGGGTTTTTTTAGTGTTTTCCTATTCTATTTGTACTTTTTATATATCTCATTTGTAGTGGTGTTCATATATATTACTCAAAATTCATCTATAGGATGCTCTGACTTCCTTTATAAGTGAACTGACTGTGTTTTTACTTGTTTCATGTGTGTGTGCCTTATCACTAAAAAATCTGATATGCCTCAACTTCCATGTTAATTAGAATCACTGAATTACTGAATTTATTTGACTCCATAAGCCCAATGTATACATTTTGATGTTATTTTCAACCTACATCTATCATTATCAGTTTATTTCCTAAATAGAGTTAGCCATCCATATCTTTATCCATATCATTAACCCTTGAGAGAGACCTCTCAGGCCGAGGAGGCTAAGCCTCAGTCACAAGATTAGGTTTGAAATAGTTACATGAGATTGTCTGATCAAGCAGCCTATCAGGTCCAATTTTGTGATAACAATTTCCACTATTATTTTATAATTTCCTTAGGAGGCCCATTTTAGACCTCAAAATTCCCCTAATGAGGGTTGTCCTTGTTGGAACGAAGGTTGTCCCTAAAAGGGTTTTCCTTGTAGACTGTAAGGTTGTCCCTGAGGACCAAAGGTTTTTCCCTACTAGACCAAAGGTTGTCCCTGTCAGGGTTTTCCTTGTAGGCCCAAGGGTTGTGCTTGTATTAATGGTATTTGATGAGAAACGATCTGATAGGGATTTTCTGAGGGAAAATAAACAGCTTGATTAGGATCTATGGGAGGCAAATAAATGGGGTTACTGTAGACATAATAATGATGGGGAGGATTGATAGGAGCTTGTGGCTATTGAGAAACCTAAGGTGCTGAACTCTACGGCTGAGAATCAGGAGAGGGAGCATACTGTCACTAGATATCCAACAGATATTCATCGAATTTATAAGTAGAAACCATAGGTGTGGTAGAAGTAGACTGGGTTTCTACAATGCAAGGTTGTGATCCACTCATGGCAGGCCTAATATGCAATGTGGGATTGATAAAGATAGACCTACAAACAACAACAAACACTCACGACAGAGTCGTGTTAACAACTGGTGCAGATGAGGCCACATAAGCAGTAGGTCAGACCGGGAAAGATGTAACAGTGGCTGACGAGATGGGTGTCGAGGGAGACATTCCTAATGTAGGAAATATCGAGCTTCCAATGGGAGCCATTGTACTGGATTGTGCAACAGATGCGACACCAAAAATAATATGATCCAAAGTACGATAACTGGGTGGAAGAGACATCGATTGGGGGGGAAGTTTGACTGGAGACATACACTAACTCTTTTGGTAAAAGATGATATTCTACCATAGAAGCATGCAGCTCTTCACTACCAACAGGATTGGAAGAATCCATATCTGACGAGGTCGTAAGGTCATCAAAAAGACGACGAGGGCTAGGGGGTATAACATCAGCTAATAATGGTGATCCCGAAGTGAGAGGAGGGAATTATTCCTTGCTCCCAAAACCAGACCAGGCACCTGGAGGTGCCTAATTGAATTCAATTGACACTTTAGGAGGAGACCGGGTAGCGAGAGGTAAGACACTCGGGAGAATAGGCTGCGCAAACTCGGCAGACCTAGTGGACTGAGGTGTTTCCAAAGAAGTGTTAGGAAAAGGACTACCACTAGGAGGCAAAGAAGAAGACGAAACTGGTGGTTCCGCCACTGTGACAATATTTCAACACAGGAAGGAAAATTACATAGCCTATTCAAGGCTTCAAGATCAAACTCTAAGGAACAAAAAATACAAGCCAATCATAAAAATTTTAATGGGCATGTGATCGTAGACAGTCAATTTTATGACATTGAAATTTAACTTTGCTATTTCATGTTTTAAGAATCGAGAAATAGGCAAAAGATGACTCTAGTCACTTTCAGGATTGAACGAGCATGAAAGGAAAAGTTCTCAATGATATTTTCATTTTTAAGGAGTCATGAAAATATCAAAATGACTACTCAGGTAATCTGAGCAAGAGGGTGTACCAAGTTTCCGTGAACTACCATATACACCTTGGTGATCAAATGAAAGAGAAATTACCAAGGACTTGACGTACGTGTAGTTAGTCTCCTCAAATGTTGTGTTTGGTGTATCACGATTACAAGGCAATAGACTCGTCTTCTTATGGATAAAGTATTTGAACCTATGAGGGTTACAAGTCCATACTAGCGCTGTCTAAAGCCAGATGGAAAACGATAGCTACTAGGTTTAATGACGCCGTAACATGTCACTAGCCTAGACCTCTAAAATATTTACGTTAGGTTCCAGTGCTTCCTTAGATTGATTGAATTGATTTTAAGGTTGATCTTGAATTAATTTTTTAGTTTCAAGGCCCTACTGAATGGAGTCTCAAATTCCTAAATGCACACTACATGCAAATGAATGCCATTTCCATTCGATGAATGCTAACTAAGAGAAGGATAGAGATCTTTAACAAAGTAGCAATCAATGAAAATACAAGAAGAAGTTCACTAATCCATCTAATACAACCAAACGAGAAATGAACAACTCTTTCCAAGTTCACTACGAGCTAGTTATGAAAAATAAATTTTCATTTTCAATCCAAACGAAAGAATGCAATTTTTTTGTTTTTTGTCTAGATGAATGAAGCACACGATGTACTATGACACTAAAAATCAAACCAAACACTAGTTTTGAGCACTATGAATGTAAATATCTAAAATAAATAAATCAAAAGAAATACAAACATTAAAACGCACTCAAACCAATGTTGCACTCTTTCAAGAAAACAAAAATCTTTCAAAGAGATCCAAACGAGCAACGTGATCTATGCTCGAAGTGAAAAAATGGAGATTTAAACAAAAAAGAAAATGATCATTCAACAAGCCAATAAAACAAAGGATCGAGAAAGACTAACATAATCGACCAGCGAATTGAGATGACAGAGATCAAAGTGACCCGAATTCAGCTCAGGAGGCTCAGTGAGGAGAAGGCCAAATAAACAACACAAGACCTAGAATCCCTAGGGCTACAAAACTTCACTGATGAGATAATGGAAAAAAAACTGAGATAAAATGAGACTACAGAGTCAATAAAAATAAAAAAGATCAATTGCGAGTTAAATAAACAACCCAGAGCTAAGAAGTACTAACCAAAAAATCAAGAAGAAGGTAAAAAAAATCCTACAGGATTCGACACGACTGTAAGGTTGTAATCCATGCCTAACAGGGGTTGGTACACTTATAACAAAGGAAACTAGTGCCAATTGGAGCTACTGTTCAAAGAAAAAACGCGCCAAGCCAAAAAACTATAGGAAAAGGAAAAAATACTGAGCAGAGGTCAATCTTAATGCTCTGGAGCTGAACAGGAGGATTCAAAATAGTCAAGCAAGCCAGGCAAGACAGAGAAACAATCAAAAAACTGAAGTTGACTTGATGAGGAAAAATCTCAAAAAACAATGAGACAACAAACTCACACTGTTCCCCAGGGGAGTTTCCAACTTGTTGTGTAGGTAAATCCTTTTTGCAGACAGAGAAAATGCCTCTAGCCCTAGAGTGGGTTTAACAACAAGAGGACATGCTAATGTGTTGGTTCCTAGTTAACGAATGAAATGAGTTGGGATAGATTGTTCTACCTATAGTCTAATGCGATCGATGTAGCTGCAGCAGAGGTCTCCCGATCCTCATCCCGACACGTCGCAATCCTTCAACAATGGTATTCGAGTGCCTGCATAAAGATCAATGGAAAAAAGGAGCATACATGATAATAATTGCATTCATAACTAGCTAATCAGTCAAGGAAGATTAAACATATTGCATAATGTAAATCACATTGACACAAGATGGGAACCAGAACATCAGTCACGTATATATTAAGAGAAAGAAAGAGATTACAACTGGAGCCTTGACATCGTAGTCTCCTTCAGCGGGTCCAAAAGAAGTGCATCTCGAGCATTCATCAAGGAATTTGGATGTAGCGAGGCAAAAGACTAAGCTCTCTCTTGACAAGGGTTTCTCTCTCAGCTTTATCTCACCAAGATGTTCAAAAATTCCTCTTCAGCTATTCAGCTATAATGGTTTAGCTAGCTCCATCAATATGAGATAGGTTTATTTATAGAGGGAGAGGAGGAGGTTAGGATCCCTCAAATGGGGGAAGGGAGGCCTTATCCTTTGGGAGGTTCCCCCAAAAGGTGGAAACCAGAGGCTAAAGGAAGGTGTTCATGGTTATGTAGTTGAACAACTCAAGCTGACTCGCTCACGGAGTAGTTAGCATGGAAAATTCACCTCTATATTTAAAAAACACTCCAAAAATAGCTTGGCGCGGGTAGCTCACTAGGAGAGAGCACCAATGGGTGCGGGGCCCAGTGTTAATTTACCTCATTGACGCAAGGACATAACAGTCTATCAACGCCAACCCAAAAACATGTGTTTCTAATGTTTTGATCATGGAAAAGTTAACAGAGGAAATGTTCTCCTCATGGCAAGGGATGCAATGATGGTCTTTGTAAGGCATGATACATCATATAGGTCACAGGAATGGTCCTCCAATGTGCGGGATGGGGATTGCAGGGATGGTGACAAAATGTTGTGTAACAGATTCCCCCTAAAGCATGAGGTCCGAGAGAGAGGGAGGGGTGAAATTCTTTATGAGAACACATTCGAATCAAACATCGTTGTCCGAAGACCCCCAAGTAAAAATACAACTGATATCTCTGATACATGAACATGTGGTATGGGTGCAACCATCCATAATAGAGTACATAAATAAACTAAGATATGAGGTATGGACGCAAGCATCCAACAATAAGGATCAAAAAATAGACTTAGGTATGGTTGCAGCCATCCAATCAAAAGATTCATGCATACAGTCATGATAAACCAAAATATCCCGTAACTTAGATATTATCAGACAAAACCCATGGTCTTGCGCTCCATCTCGACCTGAACAAGTACAAATTCAAGAATGCGAATATGTGAGCTGAAGTCAAACATGTAATAAAGTCACCGGATTACCAGCCAATAATGAAAGATGTTAACAGGCATGAGAGAAACCACCAATAATGAAAATGTCTCTCAAGGTACTACAGGTCCAATCCATGGAATGGGAAAAGTGATCTGGCATCGAACATCCGTAAAATCACTCGATTGAAGGCCAATGAGGTGGACCTATCGTCGAATGTGAAGAAACTGCCATTGAGGTATGCAAGCTCCAAGGTACCGAAAGGGAGTCTCTAGGTCAAATTCCTAGATAATGAGCTGAAGTCATCAAGAAGTGAACCAGTCAAAGGAGGGCCATAATTTTTCCCACATCATCGACATGAGATAGAGTAACATGATGATAGTGAATCAAGATGAAACAAAGGATGAGAGGGAGGTTGAAAACTGCAATCAGAAACTTCTCTTGAACATATCGAAGAGATGACTCTGGATTTGGTAGTATTTGACATCAAGGGATATGAGGTCGTGATGACATGGAAAAGAGTAGATGAGAGGTAAAAATAGATTACCCAAACCCATGGAGGCAAAAATTATGAAATGAGATGTTCCCAACCCGACACGAATGTAGATGAGTGTCATGTTCAAGAGCGACATACTGCCAACACAACTGAGAACTGGTTCCATTTTCCCCCACCATTGCTGGTGAGTACCCCAATTATTCTTTGAAAACAAGCTTGAAGGGGATAGAATATGCTTGTCATGTAAGTTTATCCTTCAGAGAAATCCATCCTAGTACATTTTACGAGCCCTAGGAAGGAGGAACTCAATGAACGTCATGATGATGATTTTTGATGTCATTAAGGTTTAACGAGTCTGAAAAAGGAAGAACTCAGCCTCTTTTCATGTTTAGAGAGTTTGAAAAGAGGTAGAAAAGAAAACTCCAGTAGTCTCTTTTCGTAAATAGTGTTAGTCCCCTATAAATTTCTTGACAAGCAAGCAGGGGGCTAAATTGTTTTTGAGCCTTTAAGGAATGCATCTCCCCTGAAGACACATCATCCTTGAAAGCTCGTTCATACCCTCTGCCCTTTTGTGATTCTTCTCTACTATTCCACCCAAAAAATTCTCACGGATTGCAAAAAATTGTGCTCCAAAAAGCCTACATTTTCCCCTTATATCCCTACAAAATGCCCCATTTTAACCATTTTTCCCCCTTTGTCAAATTCCCCTCTTACCCTCCAAATATTCATGAAATCCCCTTTACATCCTACACACACCCCTGTCTTGGCCTAATTTCCCTTTCTTTCCCCTATCGTTACCCTTTATTGGCCTTAAAATGCTCTAAGAATGGGCCAAAGACCATGTTTTACATATAGATGGGATTAGCACCTTTCGGCACTAGCCCCCTTATCTTTTCCACCACGTGACCTCAGTGCTAGAGCCAGGTGCTAAGGCAGACAACACTTACCACAATTATATATCGCAAGCAGTTTAAACCGTTGATCTGCACAGATTGGACGGTCGTCGCAGACCAGCGCCGCGCTCGTGGCCCACTCCTTTCACCACCCGATCGCATAATCCACCATTCATTTAACCTGCTAATCCGACGGTCATCCACCTCGGTGGTCCCCGCGCCAACACTGTTCAGAAACCAGCCTTTTTCTATCGCACCGCCATTTGAGGATGGGCGGTTTCTCTCGTTTCGGAGCGATGCCATTCACCGCAGGACACATGTCCCGTGCACTGTTCAAAAACCACCTCCCCATCACATGTTAACACTCGGCATTTGACCCAGCGCGATATGAACGTACTCCATCCGATCTATGACCATCCATCCAATGGTGATCGTGCCCCGAAAATGCATGGATGATAACCAAGCCAAGCAGAGCCCCTGGCCCACTGTCCATCGCCCCCCCAATGCATTTTCAGCCGTCGATCTCCTCCTGAGATCGGATGGTCCAGATTTAAAGTCAGCCCCGCCATTGCCCAGTCCCGCCACATCACCACTCCATGTGTTTTCATCACTCTTCTCGTCCGTCCCCTATATAATTCGTTCAAAGGTCAAATTTTAAATGATTTATGTTAAAATTTCCACCTCTCCATCCTCCACTGTTTGCTGCATTTTCCGCCATCAACCTGCATGGCCATCCCCATTGTCCCCGCTACATTCACCATCCCCAATGCATTTTTTTCTTAATGTGTTTTTGTGTTTTTCAGGGTTACAGGTAGGCGGAAAACCGCCATGATTCATATGCACTATTGTAGTGGCACAGTGCACAAAGGAAGCTGAATTTAGAGCCTGATATTACAGGAAAATGTCTGGAAAGGTGTCTGCAACATAAATTTCATCGAAGGATAGAGTTAAAACTCTGAAAAACCTCTCTGGTGCCATTAAAGCTCAGATTGCATAAAAAAAGATAGAACTGGAGCAACAGAGAGTTCAAGGCACGTAATAGAATATTTTTGAGCCTTTTCAGGGATTTTAAAAGCAAAGGTACGAGTTCAAAGACATCATGGATCGCATGGAAGGCCCATCGCGCAGAAAAAAATACTATCAGGGTTTCACATCAGCAGTATGTCCTTTCCACAAAGGAAGAAGTGCCCATATTATCTCCATTCTATAACGTGTTCCTGAGGAAATTCCAGCCCTGACAATAGTCCTATGCTATCAGAAGAATTTTTTACACAGTATGGTAGACCTTAGCATCATTATTCTAATTTTTTGTTTAGTTCACCAGAGTGTTACAGCAAGTACACCAGAGACATACCTGGAGTAAATGGAAGCCTGACGAAGACCACTCTTTCATCCAAAGAGTACCAGAGATAAATGCTCAGAATTTAAAACAGAACGAGGCCTCGACTCTTTTCCTCTTCTGAGTTTTAACGCTACATTTAGTTTTCCATCTACCTTCTCTACTCCACTTGAGCTATAAATTTCATGAAGAAACTCATTGTAAGGTTGTTGATCAGTTATCAGAGAAATTACAAGATTTTTCTTTTTGAGACATAGTCTTTGTGTAAAGTTGTAAGATAGGCTGAGGAAGATGTTTTCAGAATGAATATCCAGCTATTGGTAATGTTGTACTTGACTGGTATTCCTCTTTAATATGAAAAGCACATTTATTTGGATCCTGATCTAAAGCAGCGGTGATGTTTTTATATCTCTGCATTTGTTTTTAACTTGTAGTTCATTTCATTTCATTTTTACTGGCTCGCATCAGAAATCTGGCATAGGATTTACCCTTGTTAGGTACCCTATGTTTCTGCTCTCCTTGCCTTTAATGTTTCTACTAAATGTGTTATCTAAGGGTTGATTTCAGTTAATTTAACTAGTGTAGTGTATGTCATTGCCTGCTAGCTAATATATGAATTAAATGAATCTATTCTTAGATGTTCTTGTTAGGATTTAATTGAATGAATTGGGAACACTGGGAGGTCTAGAAATCTGTCTCTATCTCACTAGGATCCTTTTCAATTAATTGAACCTTTCTAAGATCCCTCAAGCTGGAGGCCGAAGCATTGAGAGTTCAAAGTCTCTCTCTGATCTCAGGTCTTTAACTTCGTGTTCTAAATCTTTATTGTTTCCTTCCCTCTTACCATTTCATGTCACACAATCATCTCTAAGATCTAATGCTTTAGATGATTAGCCCAACTGAAAGCCTGCATTTTGATTAGCAAGTAAACCCTTTCCTGACTCCATTTCCCAATGGTATTGAATGTTTCCTGGAGCATCTCTCCTTTGCCTAAAACTCTGTTTGCTCACCCTTGTCTTATATTTAACCCTTCTTTCCTGATTCCCAACAACCAAACAAAAAATCAAGAAAACAAACCCCGAGCCTTATAAATAGCCTAATATCTTAACCTTTGAACTTCAAAGACATATAACTTTGAAAATCATAGAGAGATCCCTCTCTGGACCCAGGAGGGCTAGATCCTGAGGTCTGAAAGTGGTTTGATGTTGTCTCATCTTTTGGTATTGCCAATATTGCCAAAACATGGGAACCCCAACATAATGGCGACTCCACTGGGGAAAATCTGAGAGCCTATAACTGATAACATTTTTCTATCTCCCATTGTCGTCACCAACATAATGGTGACTCCGCTGGGGACATTCTGAGTATTTCTCACCCTACTACATCATAAGAACCTCAGAAACCTATAATCTCTGGTTAGGTTGGCAGCTAAACACTCCTATTCACAGATCAACATCTATACCTTTGTTGTGTTCTCCCACACTCTTAGACAGAGTCTGGAAAGGGCCAGGTAGCCTCTAGATCTCACACTCTTTCAGAGGTGACATATCTGGTAAATTCCCTCCCAGTCAATATCTGGTTAGAGTTTGCTGTGTTTTGAAAATATCCTTGGAAAGGGATATCTCATAAGCACTGTGGTGGACAGTGTACCCTCCAGAAGCATCCTAAACCCTCCACCTGGCAACTCCATAGTTCCTAAACGATTCAAAGACTCCACTGGTGATCAGTAGGCCTGCTGATTATCTTGGTTCACATAAGACTCCACTGGGAGACCAACCTCAATAGAAGTAACAAGTAGGGTTAAGCTGCTTTGTTGGAAAATAGCATTCTGGCTTCAAGAACCATTCACACAAGAGCTTACCCTAACCCAAACCCCCCTGAAATAGTTGAAAACCCTGAGAAAATACTCAAGAGGTCTCCTACACCTAAACAATCAACTATTTCTAGCCACATCCATAGAGCTAACTCTACACCGGAAGACTTCACGGCTCTATTAGTCCCACCTTTTGACCTAGACCTACCAAACAGGCTACCAAGAACTAGGTCATTCAGTGTTCTAGACCAGCCAAACCTTCATCTTCCTAGTTCACCTTCTCATAGTGGTCAACACATTAGGGACAGAAGAACCCCTCCATCTACACCCCCTAATATTCACTTCATTCAAAACTTGGGGCTCTGCCACCCTAAATCTGCTCATCAGTCTTCTGCTGGTCCTAGTATCCCTATCATCCATATACTAGCTGCTCAAGCCAATCCCTCACCTCCTCAAAATACCATCATGGCAGCTTGGTATGCCCCTCTGGTTTTACCCCATCCTCTAGTACCCTTACCCAATGATTATCAATCAAATATCCCACACTTCACTGCAAAAGAGTCCACCACAGCTCAGCACCATGTATATAGGATGGAAGATTCTTTTGACTACATGGAAATAGATGATGATACAGTCAAAATGAGAATATTTTCCCAGAGCTTAGGAGGTTATGTGAAGAAATGGTTCAAAGGCCTACCTCCTAATAGTATCCAAGACCTCCCAAATTTATATCAGACCTTCATAAACAAATGGGAAGTTAAGGCCAACCCTCTCCAAATCTTAGCAGAGTACAAGAATCTTAAGAGAAACGTTGGAGAAAGTGTCCAGGACTACTCTACAAGGTTTAACAGCGTTTATAACGCTCTTCCTACACACATGAAACGTCCCCAAGGTATGGTCCTAGTGAAATACCCTGAAGGCTTGGATGATGATATGGCCTACCAGCTTAGGGAGAGGGATTAGAACACATTGGAAGACATGCAAAAGGGAGCAGTGAGTGTAGAGGCAAATCTGATTGAGAAGAAAGCAAGATTGAGAGCTGAGAAAAGGGTAACATATAGAGATGACAATGTAGCTTCCACATCTGACCCCAATTATGACCGCATATCCAAGAACATGGAAAAGCTACAGAAAATGATGGAAAAAATGTTTGTCACAGTTAGTAACCAAAACAAAAATCAAAATCATAACTAGAACCAGAACTTTAGAAGAAACAACACCACTCCCAATAGACAAAGAGAATCAGATCAACAAGTTATTCCCCCATTTCAAGAAAACTTCCTTGATGAAGACGAGGGAACCATAGAAGAGTCTGAAGGGACCTCAATAAACATGTTTGAAACAGAAGATTCAATCCAAAACTGTTTTGCAGAAGAAGATCAGCCCTCATCCTCATGCTGGGATGAGGAAAGGTTAGAATCTGAGGACTACAGGTTAGGATTTGAAGATGCCATCATGCAGGTCAGGGAACAATATGAACTTAGAAGAAAAAAGAGCCTAGACACTGCCAAGCCAAAAGATTTTGAGGTTACCATCAAGAAAAGGCCTGAGAAAAATTCTAAAGTGACTGCTGAAAGTAAAAAATCAACAGCTGAGAGTTCTGGGAAGAACAAAGAAAAAGACAACCAAAACACTGATAAACAAATTCAACCAACTAGTAGCACTAGCACTATAGTTAGTGCTCCTGATAAAACATTTTCTAACACTGTGCATAGTGAGAATCAGCCCACTGATTCTTCCACCAAGGTGGTGGCTAGCAAAACAGAGTTGAACATTCCAAAGAGTCAGTCCACTTTCAATTTGGAAAGTGAGATTGAAAAAATTAAAATCTCTGTCCCAGTCTCTGAGCTGGCCACTCAGGATGTATATAAAGGCCAAATTTTGAGAGCATTAAATTTAGGTGAGAACAATGACACTGTAAATCTAAGTGATGATCAACCAACCCTTATGTTCGGTCCAAAGATAGAAGGAAAGTTTTAGGAAGGGGTAGTGCCCCCTTTTTATATCAGTCTTAATATCCATGACAAGATCCTTCATAATGCAATGCATGATTCTGGGGCATCACACAACCTGATGCCTAAGGTAGTGATGGAAAGGTTAGGCCTAGAGATAACCCGACCCTACAAAGACTTATATTCATTTGACTCTAGCAGAGTAAAATGTCTGGGCCTAATCAAAGACCTCTGTGTAAGCCTTACCCAGATTCTAGAAAAATGTATGGTCATGGATGTTGTGGTGGCAGATGTGCCACCTAAGTATGGTATGCTATTGTCAAGATCATGGGGAGCCATGCTGCAGGGTACAATGCAGATGGATGGGGCATATGCCACAATTCCCGTTTTTAGCCAACTTAGAAGACTATACAAGGAGGCACAAATGAAATTCCTGGTCAGTAGCCCCGAAAAGCTTGAAAATTCACCTTTATACTCTGTACACACAGATCTTGACTCTTTCATTGTTTGCAATGATGAAACTTTGGAGGAGTCAGGATGTAAAAACAGAGATACACACAATGGAGCAGAGCCTATGGACTTTAACATAATGGCTACTCTAGACTAAAAGGAGAGAGACATAGAAAACTTTGAACAGTGCGCTGAAACAAAAACTCAAAGTAAACCAGAAATAGATTACAGTCAACTGATTAGTCACTCTCCGCAAGCTCATACACCACATCAAGAATGAAATAACCGTGAACCCAAGAACGAACCTTTATGGGAAATTATTTTCGATGGGTCTTGCACCAAGAGAACTGCAGGAGCAGGAGTGTGGGTGCATAACACAGAGAGTGACTACGCAGAAAGCCATGCATGTAACCTGCACTTCAAATATACAAACAATATCGCAGAGTATGAGGCTCTGATCCTAGGCTTAACTCTATTGAAAAAATTAGGAGCTCGTAGGATAACTGTGCATGGAGATTCTAAGCTAATCATTAAACAGGTGAATGGTGAATACACAACAAAACATCCCAGGCTGAGAGCGTACAGGAATGACGCTATGGATCTATTGAAAACATTTTTAGAATACGATCTGGTGTTTGTCCCTATAGGTCAGAACATAATTGCAAATGGATTAGCCTACGTGGCTAGTTCATATCACAAGCCTCCCAGTGACCAAAAGATCATCATTCAAACCAAATTTAGACCTGCAGTGCCAGACAATGAAAAATATTGGCAGGTCTTTGAGGGAGATAAACAGATTGAAGATTTCCTGATAGGCAGAGACGAGTTTGAATTTTCTAATTTAGATTCTAAATCTGACAGTAGCTGCCTAAGTGAAAAGTCCTCAGATGAGGAAGAACCACCCTGTAACATAGAAATAAACACTTTAAACGAACATATTGGAAATCCAAACAAAAAATGTAAAAACACAGATAGTGAAGAAATAGAGGTGCTGCAGACCAAAGATAAGAACATACCTCAAGGTATGGCATCTTTAGAGGACCTTTTTGACTTTGATGATGTAGCAAAAAAGCCCACTATAGAACATGCAGACTCCGATGTTGAGGAATGCAACATAGGCACTCAAAATAAACCCAAGATGATCAAATTGGCTAAGTCCCTGCCTGCAAACATGAAAAATAAATACATCGATCTATTCAAGGAATTCATTGATGTGTTTTCTTGGAGCTATGAGGACTTAAGGGCCTATGACACAAACATCATACATCACAAAATACCTTTGAAAGAAAATCAGAAACCCTTCAGACAAAAACTTTGTAGAATAAACCCAAAACAATTGCCTGCAGTGGGAAAAGAGATTAAGAAGATGTATGAGGCAGGCATAATTGTGCCTGTGAGGTTCTCTGATTGGGTATCAAACCTAGTGGCTATGAGAAAGAAAACAGGGGAGATCAGGCTGTGTATTGATTTCAGGAATCTTAATAGAGCCTCACTCAAAGACAATTACCCTTTGCATAAAATGGAACACATCCTTCGGAGGGTAGTGGGCTCAAAAAGGATCTCCCTGCTAGATCGTTTTTCAGGTTACAACCAAGTTTTAGTACTCCCAAAAGACCAACTCAAGACCGCTTTTACCACTCCATGGGGCACTTTTATGTAAGTAAAGATGCCTTTTGGACTGATGAACGCTAGTGCAACCTTCCAAAGAGCGATGGACATAGCTTTTTCAGATGAAATAGGACACTTCATTGTCATCTATCTGGATGACATAACAATCTATTCCAAGACTGAGGAAGAACACCTAGAACACCTGAGAAGAGTGTTTGAAAAATGTAGAAGGTTTGGTCTGTCATTGAATCCTAAAAAGATTGTATTTGGGATACAAGAAGGAAAAATTCTTGGCCACATCATATCTGAAAAGGGGATTAGGATAGACCCACAAAGAGTTGAGGGGATACTACAAATTTCACACCCGAGGAATATCAAAGAGTTACAGTCCTTCATTGGGAAAATTAACTTCCTCAGGAGGTTTATTCCCAACTTAGCTGAACACCTCAGGAATATGACAAACATGTTAAGGAAAGGTGTAGGAGTTAAGTGGATTGTTGAGGCTAAGAAATATTTTGAATCAATGAAACTTGCACTCACCCAGGCTCCTGTCTTGATTAGTCCTAATTTCTGAAAATATTTCCTCATCTTTTCATTTGCCTCTGAGCATACAATAGCTGTAGTTCTGCTGCAGAAAAATCTAGAGGGAATGGAACAACCGATTTCTTTCTTCAACAAAGCTTTGAGAGACGCACCCTTGAAATACAAAATAATGGAAAAACAGGCCTATGCTCTGGTTAAGGCCTTGAAATACTTTAGGGTGTACATAATGCATTCCCACACCATAGCCTATGTACCAAATATAGTGGTTAAAGACATCTTGTCCCAAGACCCAGATGGGAAGAGGGGCAAATGGATTGCTGTGATCTTAGAATACGACCTTGAGATAAAACCCACCAAACTAATTAAATTTTAGGGCTTAGCTCAACTAATGGCTGAATCAAATATACAAGCCCTTGACATTAACATGGTAGATGCCTTGGATGAGAAGCAGGGATTTACTGATCCCTATGTTGAGGATAAGTTTCAGAGCTCTCCTTGGTATTCTGACATTTTGTATGTGCTTACACACCTCAATGCCCCTCCTGAACTATCAAAGACCAAGGCTAGATTCTTAAAGCTAAAAGCCAGAAGCTATTGCATAATGAATGAAGGATTATACTGGAAAAATGCAAATGGCCTATTTCTTAAATGTTTGCCTGAGTCTGAAGCAGAAAGGATTAAACAAGAATTCCATGCAAGAGAGTGTGGAGGAAACCTAAACTAGAAAGCCACTACAAACAAAATACTCAGAGCTGGCTACTATTGGCCTACACTCTTCAATGATATCCATAAGATGATAATTTCCTGCCACAAGTGCCAGATTTTTGAAGGCAAAAGAAATCTCCTCCCCTTACCTCTATGACCCATCACTGTTGAAGGTCCCTTTATGCAATGGGGCCTAGATTTCATAGGAGAAATTCGCCCTGCTTCTTCTGCACAACACAAATGGATCTTAACAGCCACAGACTAATTCACTAAGTGGATATAGGCCATACCTACTAGGAATGCCACATATTTAGTCATCATTAGGTTCCTAGAAGGTCATATCCTCTCTCGGTTTGGCTGCCCAAGGAAAATAATCATTGATAATGCTGCTATTTTTGGATCCAAGAAAATGGTTGATTTTTGTCACAGGTATCAAATAGCACTGGGTCATTCAACTGCCTACTACCCACAAGGTAATGGCTTGGTTGAGTCATCAAACAAGAGCCTGGTGACCATCATCAAAAAGCCGCTGGAAGAGAACAAAAGGTCATGGCATAACAAGTTAGTGCATGCCCTATGGGCTGACAGGCTTACAACAAAGAAATCCATTGGCATGTCACCATATCAGCTTGTATATGGAACAAAAGCAGTGTTTCCTACTAGTCTTGGAGTACTAGTGATCAAACTTGTCCAAGAGATTCAGATAGAAGAAAAAAACATGGTGAGGAGGATAAACCAAACGATTCATCTCCAACAAAAAAGGGAAGAGGTCTATAACAGAGCTATCAAAGTTTAGGAATACATAAAGAAGCTGTTTTACAAGAGAACCAAAGCTTCTGATTTCAAAATCGGAGATAAAGTTCTGAAGTGGGACTCAAGGAGAGAGGACAAAGGAAAGCATGGCAAGTTTGACAGTTTGTGGGAAGGTCCCTACATCATCCAGGCCACTGTGGGTCCAAATTCCTTTTTTCTACAAGAGATAGATGGCACAGAGCTGTTTAGGGGTCCTGTCAATGGCAGGATGCTCAAACACTACTTCTGTTGATTTCCAATTTCTAGTTTCCATTGCCATTGTAAATACCATTGTTGTGTTATGTTTTCAAGAAAAAGAGAAAATGTTCCAAAAAACAAAAAGAAAAGAGAGGTTTAGACATGTTCAAAACATGAACCTCATGAATGCAAAGGATTGGCTCTAATATGATCAAAACCTGAGCCAAAGAAGGAAAACAGTTGGTTCTAACAGGTTCAAAATCTGGACCGGAAACTAAGGAAGAGGGATCAACTCTAGCATGCCCAAAACCAGAGCTGAATGAAGAAGAGAAAGTGACTCTAACAAGCTCAAAACTTGAGTCACAAAATAAAGAAGGATGCTTAAAAATTTCAGATTTCAAGCCTTCAAAATTTTGTTTGCAATTTTTTGCAAGTTTCTGTCCATGTGAAACTGTCTTTATGCCTTGGATCCACAGCAAACTAGATTGTCTAATCCTAGTTTGACTGTTTTTTAAATTTCTATTGTTGAATGTAGAGAAGAAATCTGCTGGATAGTTTAATCCCAGCAGATGTTAGATTAGGTAGAGAAACATGTGAGGCCAACATTTTAATCTGGTCTCATGGAGCAATAAGGGTAGAAATAGAATAGTTTTATTTTCTTTGAAAAAAAAAAAATGATGTAAAGGGTCTGCTAGCTCAAATGCACCCTAGAAGAAAAAATGCCAGGATTGTAGGATGAGTAGGTAGATTGTTTGGGAGAGTTTTCTGCTAAATTGATGTCTTCATAATTATGGCAACTGAAAATCAAAGAAGAAAGGTGGCTCAAGCAGCAGGCATCTGGCCTACACCAAAGATCATTTTCTGAATTTTTGACTCCTTCAAGAAGAAGCCATCCCCATGTGGTGCCACTGTTAGCCCCCTATAAATTTCTTGACAAGCAAGCAGGGGGCTAAATTTTTTTTGAGCCTTCAAGGAATGAATCTCCCCTGAAGACACATCATCCTTGAAAGCTCTTTCGTACCCTCTGTCCTTTGGTTATTCTTCTCTACTGTTCCACCCAAACAATTCTCACAGATTGCAAAACATTGTGCTCCAAAAAGCCTACATTTGCCCCTTGTATCCCTGCAGAATGCCCCATTTTAACCCTTTTTCCTCCTTTGTCAAATTCCCCTCTTACCCTCCAAATCTTCATGAAATCCCCTTTACATCCTACACACACCCCTGGCTTGGCCTAATTTCCCTTTCTTTCCCCTATCGTTACCCTTTATTGGCCTTAAAATGCTCTAAGAATGGGCCAAAGACCATGTTTTACATATAGATGGGCTTAGCACCTTTCGGCACTAGCCCCCTTATCTTTTCCACCACGTGACCTCGGCGCTAGAACTAGGTGCCAAGGCGGACAACGCATACTACAATTATATATCGCGAGCAGTTTAAATCGTTGATCTGCACAGATTAGACGGTCGTCGCAGACCAACGCCGCGCCCGTGGCCCACTCCTTTCACCGCCCGATCGCATAATCCATTGTTCATTTAACCTGCTAATCCGACGGTCATCTGCCCCGGTGGTCCCCGTGCCAACACTGTTAAAAAACCAGCCGGTTTCTATCGCACCGCCATTTGAGGATGGGCGGTTTCTCTCTTTTTGAAGCGATGCCATTCACCGCAGGACACATGTCCCACGCAATGTTCAAAACTTGCCTCCCCATCGTGCATTAACATTCGGAATTTGACCCAACGCGATATGAACGTAAACCATCCGATCTACGACCATCCATCCAACGGTGATCACGCCCCAAAGATGCGCGGACGATAACCAAGCCAAGCGGAGCCCCTGGCCCATTGTCCATCACCCCCCCGATGCATTTTCAGCCATTGATCTCCTCCTGAGATCGGACGGTCTAGATTTAAAGTCAGCCCCGCCATCGCCCGGTCCCGCCACATCACCACTCCACGTGTTTTCATCACTCTTCTCGTCCGTCCCCTATATAATTCGTTCAAAGGTCAAATTTTAAATGATTTATGTTAAAATTTCCACCTCTCCATCCTCCACTGTTCACTGCGTTTTCCGCCATCAACCTGCGACTATTCCACCATTTCGCCAACCTGCATGGCCATCCTCATTGTCCCCGCTACATTCACCATCCCCAATGCCTGGTTTTCTTAATGTGTTTTCATGTTTTGCAGGGTTACAGGCAGATGGAAAACCGCCATGATTCATATGCACTATTGTAGTGGCACAGTGCAAAAAGGAAGCTGAATTTAGAGCCTGATATTACAGGAAAATGTCCGGAAAGGTGTTTGCAACATAAATTTCATCGAAGGATAGAGTTCAAACTCTGTGAAACCTCTCCGGCGCCATTAAAGCTCAGATTGCATAAACAAAGACAGTACTGGAGCAGCAAAGAGTTCAAGGCACGTAATAGAATATTTTTGAGCCTTTTCAGGGATTTTAAAAGCAAAGGTATCAGTTCAAAGACATCATGGATCGCATGGAAGGCCCAGCGTGCAGAAAAAAATAATATCAGGATTTCACATCAGCAATATGTCCTCTCCATAAAGGACAAAGTGCCCATATTATCTTCATTCTATACCGTGTTCCTAAGGAAATTCCAGCCCTGACAACAGTCCTATGCTATCAGAAGCATTTGTTACACAGTATGGCAGACCTTAGCATCATTAACCTAATTTTTTGTTTAGTTCACCCTAGTCTTACAACAAGTACACCAGAGACATACTTGGAGTAAATGGAAGCCTGACGAAGACCACTCTCTCATCCAAAGAGTACCAGAGATAAATGCTCATAATTTAAAACAGAACGAGGCCTCGGCTCTTTTCCTCTTCTGAGTTTTAATGCTGCATTTATTTTTCCATCTACCTTCTCTGCTCCACTTGAGCTATAAATTTCATGAAGAAAATCATTGTAAGGTTGTTGATCGGTTATCAGAGAAATTAAAAGCTGTTTCTTTTTGAGACATAGTCTCTGTGTAGAGTTGTAAGATAGGCCGAGGAAGATTTTTTCAGACTGAATATCCAGCTATTGGTAATGTTGTACTTGACTGGTATTGCTCTTTAATATGACAAGCACATTTCTTTGGATCCTGATCTAAAGTAGCGGTGATGTTTTTCTATCTCTGCATTTGTTTTTAACCTGCAGTTCATTTCATTTCATTTATACTGGCTCGCATCAGAAATCTAGCATAGGATTTACCCTTGTTAGGTATCCTATGTTTCTGCTCTCCTTGCCTTTAATGTTTTCTACTAAATGTGTTATCTAAGGGTTTATTTCAGTTAATTTAACTAGTGTAGTGGATGTCATTGCCTGCTAGCTGATGTATGAATTAAATGAATCTGTTCTTAGATGTTCTTGTTAGGATTTAACTGAATGAATTGGGAACACTAGGAGGTCTATAACTCTGTCTCTATCTCACTAGGATCCTTTTCAATTAATTGAACCTTTCTAATATCCCTCAAGCTGGAGGCTAAAGCATTGAGAGTTCAAAGTCTCTCTCTGATCTCAGGTCTTTAACTTCGTGTTCTAAATCTTTATTATTTCCTTCCCTCTTACCATTTCATGTGTCACAATCATCTCTAAGATCCAATGATTTAGATGACTAGCCCAATTGAAAGCCTGCATTTTGATTAGCAAGTAAACCCTTTCTCAACTCCATTGCCCAATGGTATTGAATGTTTCCTAGAACATCTCTCCTTTGCCTAAAACCCTCTTTGCTCACCCTTGTCTTATATTGAACCCTTCTTTCCTGATTCCCAACAACCAAACAAACAATCAAATAAACAAACCCTGAGCCTTATAACTAGTCTAATATCTTAACCTTTGAACTTCAAAGACATATACCTTTGACAATCATAGAGAGATCCCTCTCTGGACCGAGGAGGGCTAGATCCCGAGGTCTGAAAGTGGTTTGATGTTGTCTCATCTTTTGGTATTTCCAATCTTGCCAAAACATGGGAACCCAAATAGATAGTCTCATAGATCCGAAAATGTAGAAAACAGTGTCTGAGAGAACCTCTTAGTCGTGATAGGCTAAGGTATTCCTTTTTCGTAAATAATCTATCCCAGCCCGAAAAGGGGTAAACGCATACTGGGTAGATATCGTTTTGTAGCCATTTAACGAGTTTAAAATGACAAGAGTATTGAAAATATTTTCATGTTTAGAGAGTAAAAAAAGAGCTGAAAGATCACTCCAACAATGACTTTTTTGTGTTTTTATGAAGTCCGAAAAAGTATAAATACAACTCATTACTTCATCGCTGTTACGTTAAAAAACCTGTCGCTACACAAGAGACAAACGTAAAACCCATTTCTCAAAATAACATAGTGAAATAATCGAAAAATACACTTTACAACCTAATTAGGGTTTTGAAAAGTTATAAAATGCCAAAAATGGTAAAAAATAATTACTTTTCACTTTTACCTCTTGTGAGCAAGAGTTACCCTTTTTACACTGTGATTTTGCGACGGCGACAACGGGAAATCTAGAAGACCAATCTCGAATCCGTCAGTTCCAGGTAAGAGCTTACATCTTTCCTTGCATTTCGATTCCTTTTTCATTGCCTGCAAACCCAATTTTATATGTTTATGGGGGGATTTGGAAAAATATAGGGCGTGGTGGTTGGCACGGGTATAAGGCACAGACTCTCTCCAACCGACCAAAATTTTGAACTGGGGCGCGCCTATTGGCGCGATTGTTTCTAAACAGTTGCGCCAACCATGACACATAATTTTAGCATGTAAATGTAAACAAAACGCCCATTTTAACCAACCAAGAGCTTTGAATTTAGCTAATGACAGTCATATGAATGTTTTTGCGGGTGTGAAGCGGAAAAATGGTGATTGAATGGAAAGAACGAGAACATAGTGAAGAAGATGAGCTCACCATGGAAAATGAAAGATGCATGGAAGCTCTCAGAGATTGTGGGCTCATGAAATTCTTCATGAAATCGTGTCTGAGAGCTCAACCGGAGCTGTTGTTAGTATGAATCTTGAGTCGAGGTGTACAAAAAAATACCACTTTAGCTGCGCATAACAAACAACCCTAACAACAGAAATGACTAATAAAATCTTCAGATCTGCAGTTAAATGATCAAGAAAAATGCTGCAAAAATCTAGATCTATGCATTAGAAGACATTAGACAGTAGAAAAATAAGATTTACTCCATAGATCTAATAGACAAGACAAGAATATATCCAATAAAATTTTTATTAATGGCACCTGGGAGGAAAACACAAGAGAGATTGTTCCTGTTCTCCTCAATGGGATGGGTTCTTGTAAGTCATACTTACTTCATATTTAGAATTCCTCTCTCTTGATGGTGTAAGAAACCCAACAAAAATGGAAAAATATGGCTATGATAGTGGATGCGATAACGGACAGGTGCAAGAAGGTGAAGCCTTTAAGAAGCGACAAAGGTGACAAATGAATCGAAAAACCCTTCTATTTATAACAAAATATTGATTTGGTATAGATATTAGTGCATAATTAAAATATTATTAACCAAATCAAGATCCAAATTTTATGGAATATTTTATTATATTTGTTGGAGGAAAAAGGAATTTGACTTGAGTCAAATCCCCTTATTTGTAAATGATAAATAAATAAATGATTTATTTATCATTTTAAGGATGTGATTAAGTAATAATAAATAAATAAATGATTTATTTATCATTTTAAGGATATGGTTGAGTAATAATCAAATAAATAATGATTTATTTAATTATTTAAGGGAGATGTAGTCATATTTTACAAAGAATATTATTTAAATAATGTTTAAATAGTTATTCTTAGAAAACAATAAGATAAATAATGATTTGTCTAATTAATTTCCTTGTTTTGGGTTAAATATAACCAGGAATATTAATTAAATTTCTGTTTAACTAATTATTCCTTGAGGAAAAATCAAATAAATATGGATTTATTTAATGTTTCCCCATGGGGTTTCTCGTTTAGACCATAAACAACTTAATAAAGGTGGTTTAATAAGTTATTTTTCATAGTGAATGTGATTTTACTTGGGGTAAAATTTGTCTTACTTGGTGTACTTGGGTCCATCTAATAACAATGGATTAGATGACCAAAAAATGGTGTAACAGATTTCCCCCCAGCATGCGAGTGTTAGGAGCTAATCGTATGACCGAAGTACGTTGTAAGAACTCAATGACTAGACCACCACAGGGAAGTCAAAGAGAGAGGATTGTAAGGTAGACCAAAGTGCTGAAAGAACTAGACCCTAAGGAGGTGACTTGCAGGTGCGACAAGTCTTTTTGATAAGTGAGTACCTGCTATAGGAGGTGGGGGAGGTATACCTATGCCCGCTGAGGCAATAGTACAAATAATAAGGTGTCTGGAAAACCACAAGATGACATAATGTTGGAATAAACATGAGCCAGATAAACAACACGATAATGAATCCCACATATATATTGTGCCTGGAATAATAGCCAGGACTTGTACAATAATATCTGAGTACATGAGATATAAATACAACCCATATGCCCCTAAAAATAGGAAAGGGCTCTGAAAATCTGACTGATACATGCAAAAAAAAAGGCGCTGCAAGTGGCTGAGGCCGAAATCATCAACTGTATGGAGCTGCATCAAAGGCTGTAATGAAGAGGTCATCCGAGTGTGTGGGGGGATACCTGTAGGGCCACCCCCTCATGAGGGCTGAGATATCTCACACACACCCAGGAATCATAGATGTCAGCTGTTGCATCACTAGACCATCAAGTATACGGATCTCGATCATGTTGAAAAGGAGCTAGAGCTAAGAAAAAATCAAGTCAAAGGGTCATGAGGAGTCCCTTTGCCTAATTTGAGGCACCGAACAAGAGCGGAAGCAGGAACCAAGGTACACCACCCTCTAGACCTGTCTTTTGGAATGAATGTGCTGATGTCGACAGAAGGAGGTCTGCCATAGGTGAGGCAATAAGGGATCCTCAACTAAGGCATGAGAGAAAATAGTAGAGTGACTGACAGACTGACGCCAATGATGATGATGAAATGGGGGGAAATGAGTAGCGAACGTATGACTTCCCTTGTTAGAGCATAAATAGCATGGATGACCTGGTAGCGATTGACACAATATCATGAGGGATAGGGGACAGTGGGACTGAAGGCCATAATGAGCGACATGAGAGAGGGACCAAGCAATGAAGGATGGAGGACTATAGTGGGGTGTGAAGGGACTCGAGATAGACTCCATGAAAGCAATGATGACTCAACTCGGATGCTTTAAACAAGGGTGAATCGATGATTATGTCACACAGGAAAAGGGTCCAATGGGGACCATAAAAGTATGAGTACAATATGGTAACTCATGACGAAAGTCAACACGAGCATGGACAAGTATGGAGGCAACATGGTGCCCCCGGTACGAGTGTTACAAGTGAAGAAATTCGATTTTGAGGAAGGGTGAAGTTGCGCTTCATGGGAAAATGTGTTCTGGTGAAGTATCAAAACACTAAAAACTAACAGATACCCATTTGAGGGCTCGGTGAGAGCTTTCCAACGATGTGGAAAGTTTGGTAAATAGAGCTATGGTTGGATCGCAGCAGGTGAAAGAAAAAACAAGGGTTTCTTTTTTAATAAGGCATTTTACCTCCAAATTCATTCATTTGCATGTGAAGCTGTGGTGAATGTAGAGAGGAGAGAAGGCCCTAAATCTTGCGATGATCATAGAAGACAAACCAACTGTTGGAATTGAGATCCGTCAGCTGTAGGTAAGAGGCCTGTTAGGTCCCTGTAATCAACATGATTGGCAAAAGTTCGATCACAGGGAGAAACATCGTTTCAACCACTTTGGGATTCTAGGATCTAGCCCTCCTGAATCCGGAGAGGGATCTCTCCAATAAGTGCAAATATGGATTTGTCTTTGAAGTTCGGGGTAATGATATTAGGCTAGTTATGAAGGCCGAGGGTTTTTTTTTGTTTTTGGATGGTTGAGCATGATTGTTGTTTGAGGGGAAAGTTCTAAGTGCAAAGAGCTTCAAAGGTGAGAAGTTACAAGTGAATAGAATAGCTTTGTCTAAAAAGATAGATATAATGCTAGTTTTTAATCCATTGGGCTATGGAGTCATAACAGGGCTTTAATTGAGCAACAACATCAAGAGTGTTTCAAGGGGCAAGTCATCTATCTCATAAGATTATTGAGATTAAAATGATGGAATGGAAACAATAAAGTGTTGGATGGGAGGAAACTGATAATAATTTCACAAGGGATTTATAGGCAGTCCAAACAAGAAAAGCCTCTTAAGTAACTGTTTAAAACCAACCAAGAACAGGGATAACCATAGACTTCTTGGGCAAGTTTGTATTAAAGCAGCTTAATTGACAAACAATCCAGTAATCCTCATAATTACCTTTAGAAAGTATGAAAACACATAAGAGAAAAAAAAATGTAACCTAAGATCAGATAAGGTACTTTTAAACTTAGTCTGCTTTTAGCCAACACCAAGGGAAACCTTCAGAATCTGCCTTTAGAGAATAGGAACTAGAAACAGGGAAAACCATCACTTTTCTAGTCTAACTTTAATAAGAAAATGATGAAAATAACTTTAAAGAATCATGTTTAAAGCAAACAGTATGACGAGAGAACGCCAACATTCCTAACTACTTAAATTGTATTGAATCATTCTTAAATAAAAAAATTCGAGGAAAACATTGAGATAAAGCTTATCAGTTAGAGAAGGGTACTGGTAAACAGTAAATCCTAACTCTATAAATGTTGTTCTTTATTAGAGAATAAGGAACAATATGACATACATAGAAGGAAAAACAATAACAATGAAAGGGGCACTTCACCAGTGATATAGACCAGGATTGCAAGAAATAGCTTGTTATTGATGTCAAACCGGTTACAGTCTTCAAGTCCAATGTTTCAGTTCAGCAATCATCTTCACTATTCAGCCTAACTAATCTAAACACAAACAGAGCTTCAAGGGCCAGTGAACACTATTTACAATCAGAATTTTAAGCTCAAATATATTTCAAAGTTCCGCAACCAACATTTTCTCATCTTCTACAGAAGTATTTATAGAAGAATGAGGAGGTTAGATATGATAAAAGATCTCTCAGGACAATTAATACAGAATGATGACTTCTCGGCCTTTGAGGGGCTCAATGGAGAAGTTTACAAGTGTTTTTTTGTATTAATGTTTTACATTTAATATTTAAGCTCGATGGGAGCTTTTGTTTGACTTTTGAGGCTCTGTGTCATGTTGGAGTAACTCTACAAATATTTTAGCATTAAGTTCCTTGCAAAAGTAACTCTCTGGCTGTGCTGAGGCAAATATCTTCATTTGATCAGTAACTTCGGCCTCTGTTTAGATGTTGGTGGCTACAGGTGGCACTGTGGTAGCTAAGAGGAATAAATTTGCATCTATTTGAGGTAGTGGAGGTCTATCTATCTGATAACACTTATGATGTTTCTTTAACTGTGTTTTATTTCTGGGGATTAGGCTTTTGATAATAATTCTTAGCCGTAATCCCCAAATTATCTTCAATCCTTTTTGTTTTGTTGTGTTCTGTCTTTGACACTGATACTCTTTTAATTGTGATTTAAAATCATAGTGTCTTTTTGATGTACAGGCCGCACAGGGCTCTTAAGGCATCAATGCCCATGAATCATTGACGAAATGTGGAATGCAAACCCCGCGAATGGTCTCCTTTGATGATTCAAAGGCATGGGAAACATCTTTCCCAGCCTTCAGCCTTTCTTTAATTATAATGGATAAACCACTAATCATCTGCAAAAATACACAAACATATTATAAAATCCTGCATTTTTGGGTTTTACTGCTGCAGAGGGTGAGGGGAGGAGCGTGGCCATTGGATAAAATTCACCTGACGAGATCAACGGTGGAGATTCGCGTTGAAAACCCTTTCAGACACGAAGGGTGATGAACGTTGAGGAAGACAGGTCGCTGGGATCCGGGACACATGGAAGGTTCATCCAATCGAGGATCTTAACTCTGAGGGGGAAAGAGGGAGGGCAGGTAACGAAAATCGCCGATGCGATTAAGCGCTGACCGTCGATCTGCAGATCAGATCGACGACAGAGAGTGAATCAGAGGGGTTCAAAGGTGGGGGAAGGTTCGCAATCGGAGAAAATGAGGGCCGTCGGATCTGAGGAAAGCAGGGAGAGGATCAACGACTGAGGATCGGTCAGGGGTAGTTAATTAGAAGGGGGAACAAATGCACCGAATGAAACTTGTGATGCGATGTTGCGCAGGCCGTTTGATCGGCTTACGATCAACGACGGGGATTGCTTTGTAAAGCGAACTGGCGGAAAACCCTTTATATCTTATGAAAATCCAAAGTTTAATAAAACAAAGGTTTTGATATGGGCAGGATATATATATGAAGTGGATAGGCGCTCGATTGCGGGGCCTTGGGTCTATGGGAAACGATAGGCCCGGGTCTTATGTATGAAAAGGGCCTATCGCATTGGAACTTCAGAGTAAGGCTTTTCAATCAACCCATTGTAAAAACCCCTGATGCGATTAAGCGCTTCGAAACTTCAACACTCGGTCCTTGGGTGTAGGTTGTATGGAGTGAAGCGGAGGGGGTGGGGTTTTAATAAAGGGACTCAATTGCATCGAAACTTTTGTTGCGGTCTTTCAATAAACCCATTGTGAATTTTTCTGATGCGATTGCGCTTCGGGTCTTTTTGATCTAGCCATTTTATTATATATATATATAAAACACATTATGGGTGCGATTTAGACCAAAAATTTGAAAAAAGGGGTTTTTTGACTTTAAAAAGAAAAACATTGATCGGAGATGGTTTATTCAATGGTCTTAGCACCCAATGTGGGCCCACGGATTATATAAACAAAGATAAGATTGGGGCTATGTTGAAGGGTTTAATCGCATCAGATTGTTTTTTAAACACATGGCAAACAAACTTGTGCACTGGGAATTTGCGATGCGATTAGCGCTGAAAGGGGTTAGTGCTTGGTTCCAGCACCAAAGCGTATGGTGGGGAAGTGGTTAGGACTTATCCCAAGGGGGCTTAAGTCCATAGTAATAAAAACTTATTTTTTATGGATTTTTTCAGAGTTTTCAATGGATTTGGGGGTTTCGGAATAGTTTAAAAATGAATTTTAAACTATGGAAAATGATTTTCATGAATGGAAGAAGAGGAATCATGAAAATAGAGGAGTTTTATGGAGAAAAAAGGGGAGCAAAAATGAAGGTTAGTTTTGAGTGGAGGAAGAGGAAAAATGATGATTTTGCAGCAGTATTTTCACTTATGGAAACAACAAAAATTCTGAGTAAAAAAAAGGGAAAAACATTGAAGATTTGGACAGAGGCATGAGGCCTTCAAGAGTCTTCAAGAGCCGACACTTTTTAGTAATATAATTTGTTCCTTGAAGGCTCAAAAAGTTTTAGCCACCTTTTGATATAACAAATTTTATAGGTGGCTAATAGTGGCTCCACTTGGGGATGGTGCCTTCTTGAAGGCATCAAGAACTTCAGACTTGCATTCTCTGGGAGGCTGACTTGTGCCACATTCATTGTGTTCTCTGGGAGGCTGGTCTGTGCCTCATCCATTGGGATGCTTTCCTTTGCTTGAATGATCTTGCTCTGAAAACATATTAGCATCCATAAAAACAACGGATCTCTCATCTAAAAGCTTTCTACCTACCCAATCCTATAGATCTAACATTTTTTCTTCTTTAGAGTGCACTTGGATTGGAAAACTCTTTTCACAACATTTTATTCTTTTGAAAACATGAAATATAATATATTTCTACTCCTTATGTCTCCATGGACTCAGATTAAACAGTTGAACCCATATGATTTTTTCCCTGATCTACTGTCCGTTGGGATTAAACTGTCCAACAGACTTTATTCTCTAAATTCTATAACATAAATTTAAAAAAGCAGTCAAGTCAGGATTAAGCTATTTGACTTGTTGCTGGTCTACGGCATAAAAACAAGCTACACATAGACATTTTTTCGCACAAAATTTAAAAAAAAATGGAAGGTTTGGGATCTGAAATTTCAAAGAATTTCCTTCCTTTTTCTACAGCTCTGTTTTGACTCTTGTTTGAGCTATTTCTTCCTTGTTTTCTGGTTTAGATTTTGAGCATGTTAGAACCAGATTTACATATTTTTTGACTCAGAAACTAAAACAAATTTGAGTCATTTGTCTTTGGAAACCTAGGTTCAGATTTTGAGCTTGTTTGAACCTTTAATTTATATCCTAAACTATCTACTGATAAGCCAAGATTAAACAGTTTGGAAAATCGAATTCACTATCCTATCAGCAGAAAATTTAAAGCTAATTAGTCAAGATTAAGTTGTTTGACTAACTTGAAGTGTGTTCTCCAGGAGTGGCATTTGAGTTTGCACACTTTAAGAATTTGTTTCTCTTTTTTGGTATGGGGCTATACCTTTCTTATTTTCACAATCTGCCCTCTTTCTTTCTTTTCTTATTTTTGTATTTTTGTTTTTTGATTTTCTTTGGAGACAAAATTCAACAACTATCTAAATGCTCAGAAATGAGCTTTATTGACATTCCTATCTAATCTATTCTAACTTGAAGTACTTACATCTTCATATGATACAAAAGTGCCAATGCAGCCAGCTGAGTAATGTCAAAAAGAAGAAGAAACTCTGGCTGCTTGTCGAGGGTATCCATAGTAGATTTTGAAGATTAATCTTCAAAACCAAGACTATCACGAGTGGTGACAGTTTCTTATGCATTTGGCTCTTTCAAAGGATCCATGCTTTATAATTTGAGCCATTTGGGATTTCCACACACTCTTCCATAGAATCAACAAAGAAAACATGAAGGTTCTCTTCTTTTTGGTTCTCCATGTTTGGTAGATTGTCTGCTTCCAAGACTTCTGCTTTGAGGGCTAGGTCTTTAGAAAGTTTCTTGGAAGCATCATCATTCTTAACAGAAAAGGACAAAGATTCTTCTTGAGAAGATGGTATATCCTCAGTAGGACAATCTTCTATCTGTTTCTCTCCCTCTTCTTCATCATCATCTGAACTGGAGGACTCATCATATTTGGTAGTGTTGTCCTCTTGTAGCCCTAGTATGCTTTGGTTTAGTGGACTATACTCTATGAGGAGGTTATTATGTTCTTGAGTAGGGGTATGTTAAATTGCTTCCTTTGTTTCAAGAGAAGGCTCCTTGATTTCAACCTGTTCAAAAATTTCTTTGTTTCTTTCCTCCTCATCCTTTGAGCCGAAAGTCTGCTGAGTCCCAATCAGATGGAAATTATTACTAATGATATAAAATGAAGCATAGAAAAGATCGAATGAATCTTGACTCACTTCTAGGCTTTGAAAAATTTCATCATTAGTATCATAAATAGTCTGCACTGGCTCATTAATTCTTTGAAGGAACTGATCTTCCTCCCATAAATCTTCTAATGATGATCCTGCAAAATTAATCTTTGTTTGGGAAGCATCATCACTAGATAGATCAAAGTTAGGTGAATCACGAATATAAGTAATACTACCAATCAAACATACTGGGTTATCAGCAGGTCCTTCTTCATTCTGATCTACAAAAGAACTTTCTAAATCTGTACAACAAAGTTCTCTATGTGAATGGGCAAGAGTGTTTGTTTTGCAGAAAGTTTCAGAGAGCGACTGCTTATAAATAGTCTGATCTATTTATTTTTCTGTCAAAGGGGAAGATGTTTCTATGTTCCTTTGAACAGGAGTAGAACAGTTCTCTATCTCTTGTGAAGACTGATTTTGAGGCTGGATGTCTTCTTGAGCCTCAGCTATAAGGGATGATGAATCAATTTTTGAGTTTTCAGGGATATCTTGAAGAATGTCCTTTATTGCTTGGATCATCTCTTCCTCAACTGATTCATCTATGTTCTTAAAATTTTTCAATAGGATATTAAACTCATGAATGGCTGTTAAAAGATCTTCAGGATGCATCTCTTCCAAAGCTTCATCATTATCTATAATGTGTTGGGTGATGTTTTGTGATGGATCATAATATATTGCACCCAATGATAATGATGTAGTGTTTTATTTATAGTTCTCATAGAACACATATTCAAGGTCTCTTAAAGAAAACAAACTACTAGATCTTAAGCATTCATACCAATCCCTAGCTTTTCCTTCTAATGTTAACATGAACATTTTCATTAGGAAATCTTCATGCCACTCAAATTTCAACCTCCATACATGTATATGAAATTTGATAAGATGTAATAATGGGTCATCAAACTTTTCACCTTGAAAAATAGGCAGGTTGTCATCCCAATTCACTCGGGGCATCTTATATGGAAACCCAGGGATATGATCTCTACTCATTGGGGCATATCTTCGTTGTATTCTTGGAATCATGTTTGTAAATCAAGAAAAAGGTCACTGTGTCTAGTCAATCAGTTCAGGGTCTTCTACCAATGGAGTCATTTGGTCCTTTGGGAGTTTCAGGGTGTGGAGTTGCCAAGTGGAGAGAATTTTTAACTCGTAAGGAGGTAAAATGTTTTAATGGTCCACCACCATATGACTCTTGTAGAGTTGCAAGATTTTTCAGGGACTGAATTTTCTCTCAAGGGTGCTCTGAAAACAGTTGAAAATTTAATCTTAGGAGACTTCCTAAGGATAATTTATGGGTTATCAAATATCTCAAGTGGATCAGGGTCAGGATGGGCTCTAGTATGAATCTTTCTAGGAGCCACTATGCTGTGTTTTTCAGACCCAAATAAACAGGAAAAGTTCAACCAGATGTGACAGTCTTTGAGAGTTTAACTAGTCTGTTTACACAAATTTTAATCCTGCAGTCCTCTAACTGAGTTTGAATGATATTATAATGATAAGGGTTCTTCCCATTGGAGTCTTAAGGTTTGTTAAGGATTGTGGAGTCGCCAAGTGGAAGTTTTGAGCTCCTTTGGAGGTAAACGGTTTTATGGTCCACCACCATGTTTATTGAATTCCAATTTGAAATATTTTTCGGGTTTTTCTGAGTTTCTATGGTTGTATGGAAAACTAAAGAGTCTATAAAAGCTGGCCAAGCAACTATGAACTTAAAAATTCCCCAGTGGAGTCACCAGAAATGTTAGCTCCCTGTAATCAGCAAGATTGGAAAAAGTTTGATTGCAGGGAAAACATCGTTTCAACCACTTTGGGATTCTAGGATCTAGCCCTCCTGAATCCGGAGAGGGATCTCTCCAATAAGTGCAAAGATGGATTTGTCTTTGAAGTTTGGGTAATGATATTAGGCTAGTTATGAAGGCCAGGGGTTTTTTTTTTTTTTGGATGGTTGAGCATGATTATTGCTCGAGTGGAAAGGGGAAAGCTAAGGCAAGAGCTTCAAAGGTGATAAGTTGTATAATGTAACAACTTTGTTCAAAAATATTTATATAACGTCGGTTTTTAGTCCATTGGGCTATGGAGTCATAATAGGGCTTTAATTGAGCAACAACATCAAGAGTGTTCCAAGGGGCAAGTCATCTATATCATAAGATTATTGAGATTAAAATGATGGAATGGAAACAATAAAGTGTTGGAGGGGTGGAAACTGATAATAATTTCACAAGGGATTTATAGTCAGTCCAAACAAGAAAAGCCTCTTAAGTAACTGTTTAAAACCAACCAAGGACAGGGCTAACCATAAACTTCTTGGGAAAGTTTGTATTAAAGCAGCTTAATTGACAAACAATCCAACAATCCACATAATTACATTCAGAAAGTATGAAAACACATAAGAGAAACAAAGTGTAACCTAAGATCAGATAAGGTACTTTTAAACCTAGTCTGCTTTCAGTCAACACCAAGGGAAATCTTCAGAATCTGCCTTTGGAGAATAGAAACTAGAAACAGGGCTAACTATAACTTTTCTAGTCTAACTTTAATAAGCAAATGATGAAAAAATAACTTTCAAGAACAATGTTTAAAACAAACAGCAGGACGAGGGAACACCAGCGTTCCTAACTGCTTAAACTGTATTGAATCATTCTTAAATAAACAAATTTGAGGAAAACATTGAGATAAAGATTTTTAGTCAGAGAAGGTTACTGATATACAGTAGGTCCTAACTCTATATATGTTGTCCTTTACCAGAGAAAAGTGAAAAATATGACATACATAGAAGGAAAAACAATAACAAAGAAAGGGGCACTTCACCAGTGATATAGACCAGGATCCCAAGAAACAGCTTGTTATTAATGTCAAACTACTTACGCCTTCGTGTCCAATGTTTCAATGAATAATCATCTTCACTATTCAAATTTAATCGATTCAAAACACAAACAGTAGCTCAAGGGCCAAATCTAACACTATTTGCAATCAAGTTTAAACTCAACATATTTTTCAAAGTTTTTGGTAACCACAAGTTCTCATCTTCGTTGCATAGGCTTATAGAATGACCTAGCTGAAGAGGTAGATCTGGCAAAGATCTCTCAGGACAATTAATACAGAATGATGACTTCTTGGCCTTTGAGGGGCTCGATGGAGAAGTTTACAAGTGTTTGTCTGTATTGATGTTTTACATTTAATATTTAAGCTCGATGGGAGCTTTTGTTTGACTTTTGAGGCTCTGTGTCATGTTGGAGTAACTCTGCAGATATTTTGCATTAAGTTCCTTGCAGAAGTAACTCTCTAGCTGTGCTGAGGCAAATATATTCGTTTGATCAATAACTTCGGCCTCTGTTTGGATGCTAGTGGCTACAGGTGGCACTGTGGTAGCTGAGAGGAATAAATTTGACTCTATTTGAGGCGGTGGAGGTCTGCCTATCTGATAACACTTATGATGTTTCTTTAACCGTGTTTTAATTTTGGGGATTAGGCTTTTGATAATCATTCTTAGCCGTAATCCCCAAATTATATTCAATCCTTTTGTTCTGTTGTGTTCTGTCTTCGACACTGATACTCTTTTAATTGTGATTTAAAATCACAGTGTCTTGTTGATGTGTAGGCCACGCAGGGCTCTTAAGGCATCAATGCCCATGAATCATTGACGAAATGTGGAATGCGAACCCCGCGAATGGTCTCCTTTGATGATTCAAAGGCACAGGAAACGTATTTCCTGGATTTCGGCCTTTCTTTAATTATAATGGATAAACCACTAATCATATGCAAAAATACACAAACATATTATAAAATCCTGCTTTTTTGGGTTTTACTGCTGCAGAAGGTGAGGGGAGGAGCGTGGCCGTTGGATGAAATTCACCCGACGAGATCAGTGGTGCAGATTTGCGTTGAAAACCCTTTGGTCAAAGGTGGAGGGCGATGAAACCATGAGGAAGGATCTGGGCCATCCTATCTGGACACGTGGATGGTCCAGATCCAATCAGAAGATCACAATCAGAGGGGGAAAGAGGGAGAGTGTAACGAAAATCGTTGATGCGATTAAGCGCTGACCATCAATCTGCAGATCAAATCAACGACATAGAGTGAATTAGATGGGTTCAAAGGTGGGGGAAGGTTCGCAATCAGAGAAAATGAAGGTGTCGTCAGATCCCAGGAAAGCGGGGAGAAGATCAACGGCTGAGGATCGGTCGGGGGTAGTTAATCGGAAGGGGGAACAAATGCACTG